>PVHP010024552.1:0-26344 GCA_004024765.1 Zapus hudsonius | reverse complement strand
TCTGTCATTCTGACAGGCTTGCCTTGAAGGCCACTTTATTTTGTGTTCTTGGCTCTTCTTTCTCAAAGTCTTCAGCATTATTTTTTTAAAAAATAGTTTATTTATTTTCAAGCAGAGAGATAGAAGAGAGACAGAGAGAATGAGCATGTCAGGGCCTCCAGCTGCAGCAAATGAACTCTAGATGCAAGCATCACTTTGTGCATCTGGCTTTATGTGGGTACTGGGGAATGGAACTCAGGTCCGTAGGCTTTGCAGGCAAGTGCCTTAACCACTGAGCCATCTCTCAAGCCCAGGCTTCAGTATTCTTTCTATGTTGTACCCTGTTGGCATTTCAAGTCATGTGACCTGGAAGTGACCTTTTCTTTTCATGTCTGTTCTGGATCTAAATGCCTCCTTTACATGGGTACTTACTTATTCCTGTATATTTTGGGGGTGGAATTTCTTGCTATAATATCATGAAATAAGTTTTCTATATATTTTGTCTATATATTAGTCACTCTTTCTTTGCTGGTACAAAATAACTTACAAAAATCTGTGTAAAGGAAGAAGTGTTTATTTCAGTTTACATCTCCAGGTCACAGTCCATAGCGGCAGGAATTTGAGGCAGTGGGTCACATTCAGTCCACAGTCAGGAAGCAGAGAGTGATGAAGGCTGATGCTCAGATAGCTCTCTCCTTTTTATAGAGCCCAGGACCCTAGCCCATAGGATGGTGCCAACCACAGTTAAGGTTAATTAATCTTAATTAATTTAATCAAGGTAATCCCTCCCAGGCATGCCCAGAGGCTCACCTAATCTAGGCTTGTTTCCTAGGTGGTCCTTTCCAATGGACAATCAACATTAACCCTCAGCTGCATTCTCTATACCACCGCTCTGGACATTTGTCTCTGTTTTCAATGCCAACTTTGTACTAGCTGGGCTTCTTTGGGAGTACTATGCCAGGCTATAAGATGCCTGTCACTTTTCTGGAAGAAAATTGTGTGTGCATACAGGAGGACCTGTCAACTCTCCCAGCGCCCTCCAGTGTCTCCTAGGCTTTAAGATCTCTTCATGTAGGTCCCTAAGGAAACCTTCAAGAGAGTGGCGTGATAAACAAGAGACCTATCATCACAGCAAGTCAGTTAACCCAGAATAGGTCCATGAGACAAGCACCAATGAGAGCCCACACAACCCAAAGCAGAAGTACAGAGACAATTAAGATCTCAACATAAAGCTGACTTAAAACTCACCCACCATGCCTCAGGGAACTAAGTGGAAGGGGCGGGGTGACAGAAAGACTGTAAGAGCCATGGTGGGAGAGGATATCCAGAGACATGCCCCTCTCAGCAACAACACACAAATGGGGGGGGGAGATCCTGGCTACCTCCTGAGCTATTCATGACCCCCTACCCCATGGAATAATTTAGTATGCCCACCAAGGAGGGCCCCCAGTTGGCTGGGGACAGGGAGGAGGAAAATGGGGGTACCATCCTAAGATTTGCTTATACCTTGTATCTAACTAAGGATAATAAAGATATAAAAAAAGTTAAGTGTTAACCCCCCCCCCAAAAAAAAAAAAAGAAAAGAAAATTCTTCACTTTCCTCCTTCACCTTCTCTTCCTCCTTCTCAGGTCATGCTACAAAGCATGTACCCCTTGTTTTATAAACCATGATCTGATTATCTATGAGTGAATGAACTGAAGTTTAACCATGTGGTCTCTTTAATTTCCCCAGGAGGACTTTGTGGATCAAGCATCACACAGTGTAGTAAAGGGACGATCTGCCTGAGAGAGCGTGGAAACCAGTCACATGGTCTCTAACTGCTCTAACATCACATAGCATACGAAGGGGATAATAAATAACTTTTCTGTTTTGCATCTTGGTGATTTTCTGACTCAACTTCCTGATCTAGTAAGCACCATGGGTCTTTCCAGCACTTGTCTTGTCCAGCCCCTGCTGGCCACTCTGGTTTGGTCCAGGTGTGAGTTCATGTCAATTTCAGAGTCCTATTCCTCCACTACATCCCCCTCCTCAGCCCATTTCATTCTTCCAGGTAGGCAGAGCCAGGAATTCACACCTCTCAGCTGCTTGGATATGAGATAAGAGAAGGCTGTGTTGTTGCTAGTGGAAGGCTGAAGACTGGACAACATTTTCGACAGCCATAGAGGTGAAGAAAAAGCCACCAGACAGAAAGATCAAATGCACCTTTTCAACTCCAGGTCTCAAAGTACCCCCAAGCCCAATTTTACCTTTATCTTTTTCAGGGTCTGGGTGCCTAGTGATCCTGGGGAACTGAGACCCGAGATCCCTTTCATTTTATTATATTTTATTGTTTTATTTTATTTTGTGATAGGGTCTCATTCTACCTCAGACTGGCCTGGAACTCACAGCAATTCTCCTGCCTCTGTCTCCTGAGTGCTGGGATTGAAGGCATGTGCTGACATGACTGGAACAAGATCATTTTGTTATGAGTTGCTTGAGTTATATTTTTTATCACTTACAAACCTAAATATTAGAGCAGTGTTTAGTAGAAATCTTCCCATCCAGCTGTGTGGCACATAGACTGATTACCAGCTATACAATATTGACTGTATATAAAACCTGACACTTTTCCACAGAGTTATAGACATCTGTAGTATTGTTACCACTTCTTTATATAAACACAACTTATAGATGACATCACTGACCAGTAGACACTTCCTGTGTGGCTGAGACTATTACAGCTCTCAATGGACATGATACTAATTCCAAGTATGGGATTTTGCCTTTTAATTCACTGAGAAAGAACCAGGCATGGCTAATCAATCAAAGGAGCCAATTTTGATGAGGAAGTGCATTGACCCCTCTACTGGAGATTGTCCCTTCTTAACCCTTAATTTGGGCCACCCACCTGGGATTTCCTAGGGTGTCTACTATGGAGAGGCAAGAAGGGGCACATGGACCACACAGGTATTGTGATTCTAAGGAGCCAAGAGCAAATGCTCCAGAAGAGTCCAATAGCAGAGCACCCTGAGGTATGAAGTGTCCAATAGCAGAGCGCCCTGAAGTATGAAGAGTCCAATAGCAGAGCACCCTGTGTCATAAAAGGTGGCCTAGTATTTTAGCACAGTCAGCATTGAGTTTAAGACAAGTGAGTAATTAAGACTTTGACTCACTCCTGGCAATTGAAGACATTTCACAATGCAGCGCCTCTTTATGCCAAGCATATTCCTTTCCATGGTGACCAAACATTTTGTGCCTTCAAAAGCAGAAGAGTTAGGGGGGTCTTTGCGGACTGCTCCTAGGTGCCAGCTAGTTTGGAACACTCCTGATCTGGCCATGACATTGGCACTTGTCATTGCTTTGTTAACATATTAAAAATAATTGCAAAATTGTGCTTTGGACCTGAACTGTGTTATTCTTCTCCTGGGATCCCATAGAGATGAGGCTGCAGTGGGGAACCTTGGGATACCAAAGTACTATTTTGGCTCTTAGCCATCCAGAAGTCAGAACGCAAATTGTAAAACTGAAGAGGATCAAATTGTTCCTAAGGAAAAAAGAAAATTACATTTTAAGTCAGACCAGCAGAGCCAAAAGAAGTGCATCATGCCTGTGAGGAGAAATGCAATATCCCCAGGATGGAGGCATTCTGCTGGAGGTTTGGGGCTTGAGTCACTTTTAAGGGAAGGGCTGACTGATGGCTTCATCCAGCAAGGGGACTAAGAAGGATGCATGTGGCCCTAGAGGCCCCTTCCACTGGTAGGGGGATGCCTTACAGTACAACTCATGGTGGGGGCACAGAGCCAGGGCCTCGTCATCTAGATACAAGATAGAAATACTACAGCAAATAAGTGTGCACCTTGGAGAAAGGATGACTTAATCTGGCAAAGAAATAATAACAGAAGCCATCAGAAGAGAAGTAAAATAAAGGCTACAATGTCAAGGCCCAGATGACCCCATTCACCATATCTATGAGATATAAAGAGATTTATGAACTAGGAATGAATTAGGCACACCCAGGAGAAGAGAAGTCAGGATGAAATGAAGCAGATAAGACACTCCTACATCAGAAGATGCTCCTTCCTGGAAATGGAGAACCCATGACTATATCTGGAGAGAGCCACTAGAGATTGGAGTCTCGGGTACCTTTGGTGTGAGTGGGAATCAGCACTTAAGGATTGCTTGTTGTCAGTGACCAGAAATTCTTAAGCTTTTACTATCAACTTCCCTTCAAGGAAGATTTCTCAGAGATGTACACACATGCATTATAAATATGATATCTATGTACATATGTGATAGACATGCATGCTCATAATGTTAAGCACTGTAGCAGCATGTATGCATAATGTATATATGGTACATTTGTAACTCAATCTTCTCTCATCTATCAATCTAATCTCTTATAGCAGAACTGTCTTCACAAATAAGAGGGAATAGTCTGATGTTCTTGGGCCATGGGAAGTGTAAATATTGCTTTCAATACCCATGCTTTGAAATAGTCTAATGAGAGCTATTAGTTGGTTTTCTGTTGTAAGAAATTGCCAGAGGATGATTACTTTATAAAGAAAATAGGTTTATTTAGCTCACAGTTTTGGAAGCTTAAAGTCCAAGATTGAATTGCTCTATCTATCTGCCCAGTTCTGAGTGAAAGCCACTGTGGTTGGCTTGAAATATGACAAAATAACAAGAACAACATGACTCTGTTTGAAAGAAGTCATGTTTTATAATCACACACTTTCTCAAAAACTAAGTTATTATCATTAACAGCATTCACTCTTTCCAAGGCAACTACCCAGTGGCTCACCAACTTCCCCTGGGCCCACCCTTTAAAGATCCACTATTTCTCACATAGCTGCACTGAAAACTGAGATTCAGGTACAGGAAACCTTTGAGGGATGAACAGAAATTATATGCACACCACAGAACAAGAGAATGTACCTGGGATCTGAGTTGGAGGAAGGCTGAGGCCATAGCCTTCCTTGCGAGGCACAAAACTTGGGGGTATGTGTGTGTGCAGCTTTGCATTAAGAAATGAATGTCCTCAGGTAAAAGGATGGACAGTGAATTCCACACGCATGTGCCCTGGAAGCAATGGGGTGGGAGGATCAGGCACACTGCTTGGCAGAGTTTCCCAGGCAGGCTGCCAGCCCAAGGAAGGAAGAAGGAAATGGATGTGGAGTGTTGCCAATTTATCTTTCTCTGTGTTGTGTGGTTGGTCTGTTGGCATGGTTTCATCCCTCACCTTGGCAACCGGGTTGTATTCTGGCTAAAGGTGGCACAGGACAGATATTTGGAGATGTCTTTGGCTCTGCTTCAGCCAGGGCAGATCTGCTGTCTTGGTATTTGTGGTGGTTTGAATGTAAAATGTCACCATAGATTCAGGCATTTATGATTAAGCTTCATTCTTAGTCCTCAGCTTGGAGCATTTGGGAGGTGGAGCCCTGCTGGAGGAAGTGTGTCGCCAGGGAGGACCTTGGGACTGAGTCCAGCTCTGTGTGTGTGTGTTCTTGCTGTGTTCTACCTCTGCTGTGGATGTGTGATGAAGCGAGCCAGCTTCCTCCACCATGATGAAGTTTCCCCTGGAGACTTTAGGCCTGAAGTAAACCCTTTCCTCCCATCAGCTGCTTCTGGTCAGGTCCCAGCAATGCAAAGATAATTGCAACAGTATTTGAGCCTCTTTCCTTCCTCTCAGTTCCAAGCTTCTGGAAGAATCTAAGCATTTCCTCCACTGGGGGGTTCAGTGAGATACTCAACCTCAAGAGTTTCTGCCTGACTGTCTTCTGGGCTGAAGCCCATCCCTCAACTCAGAAACAGAGCCTGTCAGTGACAACAGGGCAGCCTTGAAGACCCCAACATGAGGCTGTCAGTGCCCGAAATCCTCATGGTGTCTGAGCACAGCCTCCATGTGGCCATCAGTACTAAACAGATCTCGTAGCTTCTGTGTTAGGATGCTTGAGCACAAGGGGCCTGACTGGACCTGGCAATTTGTCCAGGAGCTCATGGTTGTATTTTTCCAAGGCAAACTGGGCAGTAGAGTCCATACCCCACCACCTTCCTATGGACTGTTACTCTGAGCAACCATACACCACACCTACCCTAGTGCCCCCAGGCCAGAATAGCAGACACAGATAGACAGCCCCCAGTGACTTCAAACTCTAGCCAAGTCTAACCCTGCTCTAATGAATGCTTTCCAATTCCCATTGCCCAACTGACCTGTATAGCACACCTCCTGGGTCTGGGATCTCTGAATGTGAGCATGTTCCCACCATACTCATGGCTCACGTTTGGGTGTCTCACTGCCTCTGCTTGACTGGAATCCCATTACCAACAAGACACTGTAAACTCACACCTGTTCTCTCTGCCTCAGGCCCTGGGTTGCTCTTCCTCTGGGTACCTGTCAGTCTCTGCCTGTTATTTCTCTGGAAGCTTCTAATTTGCTTCTATTCTTTGCCTTATCAATCACATGGAACCTGTGCCCTGGGCAGCCTCTTGAAACCTGCCATGTGGTCAGTGTGCCCTGTCTTTCCTGCCTCTACTGTCACTAGTCACTGTCGTAGGTTTCCTTCATGGCCCACGGTTCCACAACACAGCCTTGAGAAATCCAGGGAGGTCAGTTTCAGTGACTTAGAAGCACCAGCTAGAGCTGCTGGGGCATGGACTAGAGCCGGAGGGAAAGCCTGCAGACCAGAGCAGACCAGACCAAAAGGCCACTGCTGGCTGTGCCCACTGCACACACAGGGGCTCTGAGAGTACCTTGATGCTGGGTGTGGTCCAAAGTCAATGTTTACAAATGGTATTGTAGGGGGCAATGTGTGACCGAGGCCTGGTCTCTGTCACTGGAGCTGGCTGGAGTGCCCCCTTCTCATTTGACTGGCAACCCTGCCAGCATTTGTTGTCTTGTAGTGTGTGGAGAGACCTCTAGGTGGCAGCACAGCACTGAGGTGCCAATGGTTGACAGGAAAGTCCTGGAAGGGTCCTTGGCCCTGCAGGATGGACAGCTAGGTGGACAGTATCTCCAGAGGTGGCATCACAGAGTCCCTGGACAAAGCTAACAACCAGGGAAAAAGGCTGGGCCCCTTCTGGAAAAGATTCTCACTCAAGGAAGGAGGCTGTGGTGAGAATTGGGAAGCAGGTTGGCTAGAAGATGGAACTCAAAGATGACATCAAAGAAAGCTAGAACCTGACAATGGAGGAGAAGAAGAAGGCTCAGCCCATCCGGGGATCTAGGCTTCCTCGGGATTGTGGGCTAGGCTGGGTCGGAGGCTGAGCAGTGAGGGCTGGAAGAGAGGGCACTTGGGATGCCATGACAGCTGAGCCTGCTGGTGCCAAGGGTTCCAGAACCACCTGGCAGCCAGCGCTCTTGCTTGATGCTTGGTTCCGAAGAGGGAGCAGGTACTGAGACCTGGCTTCACTCTAACTGTCCTTCCCCTCGAGTGGACTATCACCACTTTCAAGGGGACGGTGAAAGGCTGTCACTGAAGGGAAAAGATTAGTTCTACCCCATGTGACAGTTTGAGAAAAATGACTATTAAAAACGTCAACCTAATACTGAAACACATGTGTGACCTCATAGCTTTTAAGGACATTATAAGGCACAGGCTGGCTTTTAAAGAGAAGTGCGAGAAAATGTGTTTTTGCCATCCTGTGCCAACTCAATAAGGCCCTGGAAGTTATTTCATTAGCGACATAGCTCAGAATAATACTGATTGTTATAGACTTGGCATCGCTGCACTGAGTCTGTCCTGCCCGGTCTGTCCTAAAGCTCACAGCCCTTGGCAGGGCAATGATGCCCATAAAATGGAGTCTATAAATAATTTTTAAATTGACTTCAAACTGAGTATGGAAATCAATTACCACTCAAATACCCACAGAAGCCATTCATCCCAGGTGCAATTACAGACTGTCCCTAGCCCCTTGCTCTGAGGAAATGGGAGGAAATGAAGTGAGGTCCAGTGTGGCTGGCAAGAGGATGAGATGCCTTAGCTGAGTGGGGAAGCAGGGAGGCCACTGTGCCCCAAGACACGGCTTCTGGGTGTGCTTTGCTTAGGAGGCTGGCGTCAGCTTCCATGTGGCACGAGGCATGTGCAAGGGAGCTGGGTGATGTCTGCCCCAAGTGCCACTACAGGTCTCCTGTGATTTGCATACTGATGAGTCTAGACGCAGCTCCTTCTGAACCGAGGAAATGACTGCAGTCTAAGGCTGTCTGTTTCATAACTGTTTAATAATTTCTTTCGACCCAAGATCAGCGTTTTGTTGATTTAGACTGGTTTATATCATACATTTGTCGAATTAAAGCAGAATTATACACAAACGAATACACGGCAGAAACTTTAAACACAAAGTCAGTGACAGCATAGTTCTTATGCTAAGAAATCCAGTGGATACAGTGGTTATGACATACGAAAATCTCTGCAGTTTCCACCATCAGAGTGATGCAGGATTTGGGGGGTTTAGAATGTCCCCCAGATTTCTGAACCCCAAATTTTGGGTTCTTTCCTAATCTTTCAGAAGCATAATAAAGATGGATTCAAGAAGGACAAATTATGAATTATTCAGTTTAATCTGGGAGAAATCACAAATTAGGGAGTTTGTTTAAGGGGAATTGGGATCTGGGAAGTAAGGCCAGATCATGTTTTTATTTAAGCATATTTAAGAAAGACTGAAGTTTGAGGGAATAAAACTGGAATAAAGCTGCAAGCACACGGAGCTAGAAGGATCTGGAGCTAAGTTAGAAAGGAGCTGTGGAGAGCATGGAGAGCCGGAAGAGGGAGAGAGGGCATGTGCCCTGGAGGGAGGTTAGAGGAAGTCAGAGAGGGCGCCCATAGTGGGTACGTGACACAGGGTTATGGTTCCCCTCCCCACTCAGCCATCATCCAGGCAGTGAGTAGGGTTGAGGACCAAAAACTCCCATGGGGGGAGACCAGGATGCACCAAACAAGGGAGCTGATCACATGAGGGTTTCACATGAAAGCAGCAATCAGGAAGAGACCAGAAGATCAAAAGAGAGTGGTGCATGTGAGCCTGACATCTTTTTAGGGTTTGATTCAGGTAAGCAGAGAAAAGATCAGATTGGCTATAAATCTGAAGGATGGATCCCAGTGTTCTCCCACACTTGGGTTGGCCAGGGTCATTGTGTGTTCCACTGTGGAAGTAGGGGGCCGTTGTAGATCAGTCTGGGTCAGACACAGGGTTCCAGTTCTGCAGGAGTTTTCATTTTTGTGTCAGGATGAGATGGCATGTGGATGGCATGTCCTGATTCTCTCTGGGCCGCGGTCCCTGACAGAAACTGTCTAAATAAGCCAGCTTCCTCCTGTTGTCCTTTGATAACATGTTGGTTTTGTATTTAGACATACACTGGATTTACCTTGACGCTGTGCTTCTCTAGCTTGACAGAGAAGGAAGAAGATAATTCCCATCCCTAGCAACTTGTAAGGAGGAAATCATCTTCATGACGGAGAGGTTTAATTATATAAAAATTCCAGAAATGAAAGGATGTAATTGACATGTGTCCTTGGGCAGGCTTCCCTCTGCACAGGAGGGAGGCAGTGTCTCTGCCTGTCAAGGCCGTTCACATACAGAAACCCTAGACAGTTAGTGTGGAACAAAAAGACATCTATCTGATGTCTGCTCACAAGATGTGCAGAAACACGAGCGACCCAAAGACAAGCATCTCATTTCCCAACTCTGCTTCCCCAGAGCCTGGGGAGGGGGGCACTGGCGCATGCGAGCCATTTGCTAAACATGTCTCTGTGTGTCCATACATAAATGATGGCGGTCCAACAGGTAGGTAAAGTGGCCCCCGTCCATGCACACTGGCCCTTCTTACACTGAGCTGCATGCTGGCAATGCAACCAGAGGGCCATTTGTGAGTCAGCTGCCAGAAATCTGACTACTTCCTGCAGACAGCGTTTCCAAGTCTGGGTGCAATACTGAGAGTGAGATGCATGAAAGGCTTTGGTATTTTTAGCCCCAGCTGGAGGCATCATATCACCTTCCCCACCCCCACCAGGGCACTGCCAGCTGCAGAGAGCTTTTCCATGTCGGAGCTTCTTAACATGGGGCTTCACTCCAGTCATTTAGTTAACTTTTCTTTGCACGACAATAAGAAATGTTGTAGAATTTAAAGACAAATAAAAATGTTAGGGTGTGCTTTGGAAAGAGGGGTATCAGCTGTAAGCATATCCTGTCGCCCCTGTGCCTTTGTTCTGGTTTTAACTAGCTAAGGCAGAGAAGGTGGTACCTCTCTCTGTCACAAGTAAACTATACCTTTTGTCTACAGGATCCAGGGTGGTCTCATGGGGTGGGATCTCCTGTGCCTAGGCTGGCAGACACTAGGCAGTCTATACAGGGTCTTCTTGACAAAAAGCTTCTCCATGCTTCCTGACATCGCTTCAGCCCCTCCTTCAGCACCACATGAGTAAGCATTTACTGTTTTAACAAAGTGAGGGCAAGGACTCCAGTTTGATGGTTTTATTGAGACACCAGAGAACTTCAATATCACAGAAAGCTGCAAACATTCGCTGAAAAAGAAATAGCTTACAAAGAAAATCAGCAAAGCCTCCAGTTGGTTTATAGCAGCTTTAACCATTGGGCAAAGTGGCTTAGAGTCATGACTCAGAAGATTCTGGAAGACTGTGCCATATGTGCCTGACAGAATGCATGGGAGAACTTGTAGGTGTTTTGAATTAGGCATCACTTCACCCCATTTCAAAGCCCATTTAGGTCGGAGGTGCGGGAACGATGCAAGCGTGCTGACAGGCAGGGCTCTCATTCTAGAGGGTCAGTTGTTCAATGCCATCATGGTGGGGCTGATGGGGACTGTGTGCAGGGTGGCCCTCGATGAAGTCACGATGACCACCAGAGCTGATAAACACCCTTACCGTGGCTGCCATGGGCCTCGGAGTACTGTGTCCAGATGGTTGGAAGAAAGAGAGATATCATGCAGTGGAGAAATCCAGTTGAGGCTGACTCTCAGAATGGCATGTCCTTGTTCCGGGCAGGAAGGCAATGGCTCCAGAGAGGCTTTGGGTGGTAATGGTGGTAGAACTGCTCTGTCCTGGTCAAGACCAGCGCAAGGGCATGCTCCAAACTGATAGACACTCCTGAGTACAAAAGAAGCACTGGGCACTCCTGTTGGTCGAAAATGGGAAGTATTAACAAAAAACAACTAGGGGTGGGGGTGGGGAGTGACTTGGCCCCAGGGTGGTTGAGAGGTTAGTTTGGGATTGGACATTGCTGTGGGCTATAGGCCTCCTATAAGGTCTGCTCTTGTCCCTGGGGAATTCCTGGGTCACTTGTCCCTCGGAGGCTGCACAAGCTTCTTGGAGCACTGGCTCAGCCACAGGAATGGGGATGCCACTTACCTCCTCCACTTTCAGGTCTCTCTTTATCACCAATTCCTTTTTGTCACCTACAGAAGAGCTGAGCCAGCGTGGACAGAGCAGCTTTACCCCACCTCCTCTTCTCTGCAAAGGACTCCTTTCTGCGCAGAGAACCCAAAATCAAATCCAAGCCTATTCATATCTCAAAAATAAATTTCTACTTAGCAAGACACCCTCCAGGGTCATCTATATTACCACAGAAGACAAGGTCTGTATGTGTTTTCCTGATATAGTCATGTGTGGATAGATGGAGGTGGATTCCACACCTAGGCCATCATGATGGTCAATGCGTTTGGATAAATACCCACAAGTGAGATCCCCAAAGTCCATGATAATGCTATTATTGCTGATTTTTTATTTATTTTTTTTTCTATTTTTAAGGCCCGGCACAGAAAATTAAATATTAGTGACTTCACACCTATATGAAAGCTCTTACAGTTGAACTCATTTGGGCATGGTATTGAATCATAGTTACAGAGGTTTGGTTAAAGGGTACCAGATTTTAGGTATACAGAAGACCCAAGTTCAGAGATATATTACTCTTCACAGTAACAACAATCTATAATTATGTGTTCTAGAGAGTAAATTTCAATTATCTTACCACAAAAAGCTCACATCACATTTTACATATACCAAATGGCATATTATTATACCTCGTGAGGGGACATAATTATAATTTCTAAGGTGAAATATCATTAATAAAATTCCTGTATTAATTGTGCAGTGACAGGGTTGATACCATAAAGAAACCAGAGGCCACCTGGTGTCCTGTCATTCAACATCTGTCTTCCTGGCGTGATGGAGGAGGGAACCTCGATTATGTGGGAGGCCAGGAGCTCAGAGGACTTATCCTGGCCTCCACTTTCCAAGGAGCCACCTTTGACACATGGAGCTAAGCTTGAATGTTATCTTAAAGCATAGGTAGTCAGAATTCCACATGTTTCCTCAGACATGCTCCCATTTGACCTGTTGAATTCTCAGAACAAGCCCATAGCCCTGTAGATGGGATTGAGCTTTGGAGCATTGAGGTGTGAAATCATTTTAGTTTTGTGTTGTATCACTGATTTGCTAAAGAAGTGAAGCCACTAAGCCGCAGACCTTAGCACTTTTCCTAGATATTAAATACTAGACCCCAGCACTTCTCCTGGACACTAAGGCTCAGACCCGAGAACTTCTCCTGGATACTTAGCCCCAGACCCCAGCACTTCTCCTGGACACTAAGGCTCAGACCCCAGAATGTCTCCTGGACACTAAGGCTCAGACTTAAGCACTTCTCCTGGACACTAAGGCTCAGACCCGAGCACTTCTCCTGGACACTTAGCCCCAGACCTGAGCACTTCTCCTGGACACTAAGGCTCAGACCTGAGCACTTCTCCTGGACACTAAGGCTCAGACCCCAGCACTTCTTCTGGAAACTAAGCCCCAGACCCTAACACTTCTCCTGGACACTTAGCACCAGACCCAAGCACTTCTCCTGAACACTAAGCCCCAGGACCTCAGCTCTTCTGGGCACAGCTCACAGATTAGCAGTGGCCTCCTGGAAGGCTCCCTGGATGCCCAGCCCTGTTTGACCCACCCAACTCTCCTTGTGAATTTCACTTCACTGTCTCAGACTCTGGGGTCTCTGTGCACATTATTCTTCTTCAAACTCTTGTGTGAAATTCCTATGCTTCTACACAAATCACTAGCCTTTTCATTTTGGTTATTCTACAATAATTTTATGATTATATAACTTAATCTATTTTACTCTTTTCTAATGTAAAGACATTTAATAATGCAACTGCTATAAGACAGTTTGAAGAGAATGAAGGTATATTATAAAAAGGAAATAAAGTTTCTAAAAACACTGAATATTTGCTTTACAGATTCACAGTGACACTCAGTGATGTGTAAAATTTCATAACAAAATCCATTATTTTGCATTCTTAGTAAACATTTTCTTAAATTATGAACTTTACTGTATAAACAAATTATAGGTCACATCCCCATTGAGTTATACTCGTCTATCCCCTCTTCCTGACCTTCAATTCCCTGAGTTCTCTTCTCAGTGGGATTATTGTTATTCACTATGGGGTTATTAATGCACCATTCAGTTTCTGTGGAGAGGAGGGGGCAATGCCTCAGGATACTCCTTCCTACCCTACGACTTACAATCATTCTGTCCTCTCCTCTTCAATGTTCTCTGAGCCCTTCCACCTGTGATATAAGTCTACTTTAGTGTTGAACTCTCTGCAACTTCTGAATTTCTGATTTGATGAGTTGAGCGTTTTCAGTGTGTATTGCCATCTTCCTGGATTGCTGCTTGAACTCTGCAGTCTGAAGCCATCCAGAGTCATGGCACCATGCTAGTGTCTGCAAATAATACTGCTGCATGTGCACATGTGTTTGTGTATGGTCAACATTAGCAGATAACTACAGAAAGGTTGGAAAACAGTGCCAACTCTTCCTCTCTCAGTAGAGGTGAGTACGCCAGCTGTCCACACCATCACAAAGCAGCACCTGATACATGGGAGGCATTATCTAACAGTTATAAATACTGTAAATGCACTGGTATTAGCTCTCTAAACTGTAGGTACACATTACATATTGATCTGTATCTTTGTATGTGTGTGCACATATATGTACATTATTTTACTGTGAAAGATCTTAAACATTTACAAAATTGGCATTAGCCTAATGCTGCTCATTGCACCCCCTATCCACCCTCAGCACCCATGACATCCAACACACATGTATTCATATATATATATATATATATATATATATATATATATATATATATATATATATATATATATGGACACTAAGGCTCAGACCTGAGCACTTGTCCTGGACACTATGGCTGAGACCCAAGCACTTCTCCTGGACACTAAGGCTCAGACCTGAGCTACACACACACACACACACACACACACACACACACACACACACACACACACACATACAGTTTTGACAGCTTACTTCTTTTTTGTGGACAGAATGGGTTTATTTTGGCTTACAGACTTGAGGGTAAACTCCATGATGGCAGGGAAAGCGATGGCATGAGAAGAAGATGGACATCACCTTCTGACCAACATCAGGAGGACAACTTCAACAGGGGAGTGTAACAAATGCTGGCAAGGGGAGGCTGGCTATGACAACCATAAGGCCACCCCCAGTAACACATCTCCAACAAGAATCCAATTCTAAAATTGCCATCAGCTGGGGAATTATGCATTCAGGACACATAAGTTTATGGGGGACACCTGAGTCAAACCACAAAAGACAGACAAGAGAGAATGGGTACACCAGGGCCTCTAGCCACTGAAAATGAACTCCAGATGCATGTGCCACTTTGTGCATCTGGCTTTATGTGGTTACAAGAGAATAAAACTTGGGTCATTAGGTTTTGCCCTCAAGCTCCTTAACTGCTGAGCTATTGTCCCTGTTTTGAATTTCAAATATTTTTTTTCTATTTTTTTTACTTAGGGTCTGTCTATAGTCCAGACAGCTTCTTATTCTTGTTCCTCTGCAGCCTATAGTTTGTCTTCTTGCAGTGCTCACAGCTACTCGCACCCAGGCCAGGACCCCCACATCCTCTGGGGATTTCAAGGCTTCTTCTCTGTCACTCCTCACTTCCATCTGGGCTTCTGAAAGAAGAGTGGCCTCTCCAGACTGCCTTTTACCCCATGGGGACATTTTCATAAAAGGCAACATAAAAACACTGGATTCTTTTCCATCTTATTAACAGTTTTTGAAGTAGTAAATTGGTTTCCTTCCTTGCAAGGGACAAGTCTGGTTATTTTGATTTTCGCCATGCCAGCTTGCTGTGGTTATGTTCTGTACACTTCCTCCATCTGTGGTACAAGTTCTTTGAGGAGCCTGGGAGTCCCACAGAGGTGGCTAAAAGCTGTTCTTTCCAATGTGACAAGGTGTTTTGGGTTCACAGTGGAGTTCCTTACTGAAGAAGCCCACATAGGTGAGCATGGGGCTGTGTGAGATCTCTAGCCTTGTGAAGGTGCAGGAAGGGCAGTGGTTCCAGGGAGGATCAGGAAGAACCTGAATAATCTTCCAGCATACACAAAACATAAATGACTACCTGTGTCAATAGTGCCCTAGCCTTCAAGACCTGGGCATTCTCTCCCTTCTTCCTGGGGCTTTCACCCTCCCCACAGAGCACAGCACCAGGGCTCTCATGATCTATGATCTCAGCATCGTCCACTCCTTTAGCTTAATCTCATGTAGGCATCCAGCCAGGCTTGGCGACAAACATGACCAGGATGGCATGTTTGGCTGTGGTTCTGATGATGGGTCAAATACCAACCTCGATGTACTCATGATGGTATTTTATGTGATTATCATTGGCCTTGGCAGGTAAACTCTTCTGCATGGTGTGGGAGGGGATCATCTAATCAGGTGAAGACAGCAATAGCAAGAGATAGAGAGCCCTAAAAATGATAGAACTGGGCCTTGAGACAGCAACATGGAGGCTGTCTGAATTTCCAGGCTGCGTCTCTAAACATTTTGGACTCAGGATGACAATGTGAAACATTATCTGAGGGCAGGAGATATTGCTCACCAGTTAAGGCCCTTGTCTTCAAAGGCTAAGGAATTGGATTTGATTCCACAGAGCCCATGTGTTGTAGTCAACCTTTTCATTGATGCAACAAAAAAGAAAAAAAAAAAACCAAAAGCAACTTATGGAAGAAGGTGTTTATTTTGACTTACAGACTCCATCATAACAGGGAAAATGATGGCACAAGAGAGGGTGGACATCACTTCCTCCACAGCACTGCGAACAGAGGCAGCAGGAGAGTGTGCCAAACACTGGCCAGGGGAAGCTGGCTAGAACCCTCAGAAGCCCGCCCCCAACATACCCCCAACAAGATTCCAATTCCAAAGCTGCCATCAGCTGGGGATCAAGCATCCAGAACACATATGGAATTCCAAAGCTGTCATGAGATGGGGGATCAAGCATTCAGGATGCATACATCTGTGGGGCACACCTGGATCAAACCATCAAACCACCGCACCACATAAAGCTAGATGCACAAAGTGACCCATGCATCTGGAGTTAGTTTGGCTAGAAGTCTTGGTGCACCCATTTTCTCTTCTCTTCTCTTCTCTTCTCTTCTCTTCTCTTCTCTTCTCTTCTCTTCTCTTCTCTTCTCTTCTCTTCTCTTCTCTTCTCTTTTCTCTCTCTCTCCTTGGAAATTAATAAATCAATAAATAATTTCTTTAAAAAAAGAAATATAATCTGAGCCCCCAGAATGCTAGCCTTCCCATGGAGAATAGACTTGTCAATCACCACATTTGTACAGACATTGTGTTCTATAAAGCTCCATCTTTCTTGTTTCTTCATACAACATGCACAGACCCTACTGGCTCTGGCTCCTCGGGGAACCTTCACTGATGTCAGCAATAAAAGGAATTAAAACATGTCTGCTTCTCAGGGCTGAACACGAGGCCATGAGTCAAAGAAGTGTATGGCTAGCTGCAGGTCTGGGACAATGGTCAGAATCAGAACACTCTCCTCGGGTTCTTGGACCTGTGGCTGGGAATCAGCTGGACCACTTGTCCCAGGTCTCCCCGGAGCAGCTACCCAGCTCCAGCAGAAGCTGGGTCAGGAGGCAGGCATCTCTTGTTCCTGGCACAGAAGCCCAGTGAGATCAGACACATTTCCACTGTGAGCACTAAATTGGAAACTCCTCTCTCTGGATGGATTAGAGCCTGTCTGGGAGGGCTCACCCTCTCTCAGCTTCCTTTTACTGCCAGGCTGGCCCTTGATTGCTCTTGATGCTTCCCAGATGTTCCTGCTCACACTGGTGCAGACATGAACTCTGTCCCTGCTCACCGGAGGAAGTCACTCTTACCACTGGGCTTTTCTCCCCTCCCCCAATCAGCAGGTTCCATAATATCTCCCTTTGGGACCTAGTCTCACAGGAGTGTAAACCACTGGCTATAACTTTAGATCTTAATGAAAAATGTTTGGTGTGTCATCTGTACTTTACACATAAAGAAACTGAGGCTCATGGAAGTTTAGTAACCCTCTTGGTAAAGCAACAACTATGGGATGTGATGTCCACACTGCCTCATACTACATACAATGTGTGATGGACACACACAGACATGCTGGAGAGTGGGCAGAATGCCTCACCCTTGAGCACCTGATGCTGGGGCATGTCTGCTGCTGCATGGAACCTAAATCAGTAAGAATTCAAACAAACTGTCAGAAGATGTGCTCTTACTGTTACATTTAGAACAGCAGAGAGAGATCGTGTCCTTCCATAGGCAGAAGCCCTGTTCACAACAGGTGCATGCCTGAGCCTAGATTGTGGGGTTCCCATAGCCTGTGGAGCATGTTCCTGTCAGGGCCTCCATGACTCTGGAATCCTGAAGCTTCCTCCTTGCCTGTTCACCAGTCTCTTGAAGCACACACTTTAGCTGGTCTTTCCTCATGGTCTAACACAGAGCAGCAGGGGACCCAAGATGCTTTGTGCACATCTCACTGGAATGGTCACAAATGCCTCTTCCTAAAGTCCAGTGTAAAGCTCAGAACCATGGGCTGCCTCTGAGCTGTGAGCAGTACCAGGCATATTTGAATCTCCATGTCCCAGAACCCTGCTTTCACAGAGTATCAGACTGCATGAGAATATCATCAGAACCTTTCATCCAGATTGCAGCTGCATGCACTGATACATCCCATTTATCATCTTTATGATTGCAGTTGATTTCAAGGTTAATGATTGGAAAAATTTGAGATGACAGAATCAGCCCTGGTTTGCTAGGTCATTGCCACAGACAAAGCCCAGGCTGCCGTATCCCCAGCGGTCTAGCATACTCAGAAAGTGCCATGAAATTACACTGGAAAGGATTACTTTTGTAATTCCTTAGAAAATAGCCAGTTGCCTCAGGAATGAATGTTTACATGAGAAGGTCAGAACTACCTAGTGATGCTGGGACAAGTCCAGGATAAAGCCATCCTGAGAGGTGGGGGAGCAGAGGAAGCCCCTGTGCACCACAGAAACCCTAGCTCCTGGGCAGATAGTTAATAGGGGATGTTAAACTATATCCAAATTTGACCCACCAACCCATAATGGGACGTATCATTTCTGCTTCAATGACAGCACAGAGGGGGAAGCATGCCATAACCAGGCCCTGCTGAAGTCACAGTCCACAGAGATCTGTCTTCAGCTCTGCTTTACTGATCTTGGACCACCATGGAGCAGTAGCAGGGGCCACATCCACAGTGAGTCCTTCTCCAGGTACACCTGTGTGTGGCCTTTCTAGTTTCTAGCCCAGGAGCCCTGGAATGTAACTCCCAGAGGAGCTCTTTAAGGCGGTGGTAAAGTGGTTTCTCGCCATCAGTTATGGCTGCCTGTTGGAGCCTTGAAATACAGGATGCCTGGAGCTCTTGAACATGCAACTCTTACACCTAGATCCCAGGGAAGCCAAACACAGAGGTGCTTTCTCTGCTGGAAACCATTCTCATGATCTATGTGGGAGCTCCAGTTCTTTCTCTGTACTGTATCTCAAGGCTCCTGTACTAACTGCACATGGCTTTCATGACAGAATGCTGATAAGAAGACATGGCTTATTACTGCACACACTGTATAAATAACTATAGCATTTCACTCTGCACATGACACCTGCCTGGCTCCCAAAACACCCTCTTTTGTGGAGAGCCATGTCCTCAACTGCAGTCATATCAACTTTTCCCTAACACCTCCAGTTTTTATCATGAGGGTCACTCTTGTATCTGTGCCATCTCTGTAGATCCAGAGTGGTGACATGAGGTGTTCATTACTCTTGTATCTCTAGTGCAAGGAAGGAGGGAGGAAGAGGGAGGGAGGCAGGAAAGGAGGAAGGAAGGAAGGAAGGAAGGAAGGAAGGAAGGAAGGAAGGAAGGAAGGAAGAGAGAGGGAGGGAGGCAGGAAGGAAGGGAGAAAGAGAGGGAGTGGAAGGGAGGAGGAAAGGAGCAAGGGAGGAGTAATGGAGAGAGAAAAGAAAGGAAGAAGGAAGCAGGGAAAGAAGGGAAGGAGGAAAGGTGGGAGGGAAAAAGGAATGGAAGAAAGGAGGGAGGGAGAATGGGAGAGGAATGAAAGAAGGGAGAGAGGAAGGAAGGAAAGAAGAGAGGAAGAATGGAAGGGAGGAAGGAAGGAAAGGAGGAAAGGAGGACTGAAGGAAGGGATGGAGGGAGGAGGAAAGGAGCAAGAGAAGACGGAAGGGAGAAAGTAAGAAAGGAAGGATGGAAGGGAGGAAGGAAGGGAAGGAGAGAGAGAGCAAGGGAAGAAGAGAGGAAGGGAGGGAGGAAGGAAAGAAGGGTGAAGGAAGAGAGAAAGGGAGGGTTGAAAAAGGAAGGAAGGAGGGAGAGAAGGGTTTGTTTTGGCTCACAGCTTGTGGGTGCAATTCACCCCTTTGGAGAAGCGAAGTGGTGGGAACATGAGGCAGCTGGTCACACTTCATCTGCTGTCAAGAAGCAGAGAGAGATGAATGCTAGAAACTGGCTCACTTTATCCTTCCTCCCCTTCCATTTAGTTGGGACCCCAGCCTATGAAATGGTGGGTCTTCCCAGCTCAGTTAATTCTCTGTGGAAACATCCTCACAGTCCTGTCAAAAGATGCATCCTAATTGATTTCAAATCCAGTCAAGTTGACACTGAAGATCATAATAGGTAAGTCAGCAGGGCCCAGTAAACTTGTCCTGTGGAGGTGATCCACCCTGAGCCTTCACACAGGGCCTAAATGAAACCTATGAGAAAGTGATGAGACACACAGGAGACCAATCACCACAGCAAGTCTGATAACCCATGAGAGGTCAATGGAGACAGACACCAACAATACCCAACACAAACCCAGGGAAAAGATACAGACACACTTAAGATCTCAACAACAAAGCTGACTCAAAACTCACCCACCAGGACTCAGGGAACTGAGCAGAAGAGGGGGCAGAAAGATTGTAAGAGCCATGGTGGGAGAGAATATCCAGAGACATTGCCCCCCTCAGCAACAATACACAAAGGGGGAAGAAAATAAAGGGAAAAATTGGCTACGTATGGTGCAGTTCATAACCCCTAACCTATGGACAGATCCAGTATGCGCACCAAGGAAGTGCTCCAGTGGGGAGGGGACAGAGAGGAGGGAACTGGAGACACCTTCACAAGCTTTGTTCATACAATGTATATGCTTATTCATAATAAAGATATTTTTAAAAAGAGAGAGAGCTTCCAAAAAAGAGATAAATATTATAAATCAAAAAAAGTGGGTGGTGAGTCACCCTTGCAACCTAATTCTAACACACGTGTGGTGTTCAAGTGTTTCCTTATCCACACTGTCATCGTCCCCATGACTACACAAAATGGCCATGACATCTTGACACACAGAAGCTAGGCTTTCAACCATTCCCAAAGGCAGACACAAATCCCAGAATTTCAGCACTGAGCATCAGTGACAACAGCCATTTCAGGAAGCAGTTATGAGTTAGGATGACACGTACCATCATCTTGAGAGGTAGAAGTATTGCTGTCCCTAAACTTACTGTTTTTAAATCACACCAGTATTGTAGATAAATCCCTCAACTTCAGTGTCACCATTACCAGACCATCCCTGCCAAAGCATCCTTTTCCTTGAAGTTGACAGCTGTGTGTTGACCCAGAGCAGAACAGAAAAACAAGCCAGGTGTCCACATGGCATCAGAAAGCTGTCCTCACTCCAGGGCTCCCTGGAAACTGCTATCCATGGTACCCAGAGACTGACATCACATCCCTGTTAAATTCTGAGCTAAGGCATGGATGGTTTCAATTATCTGTCCTGCAGCAATGAATCAGGAATTTGTACTTAGAGTGTGACTTTGCTAGGAGTCTGAAATCTATTGGCTTCCACCTGCTGCTGTCACTCAGCAGGACTGACAGCCATCTGGGCAGCAGAACAGTGGGCACTGGAGGGGATCCCGGCACATGCTCACCATGCACCATGCGCTTTGCCTCTCCCTTGTCTGAGCTATCCTTCCTATAGCTGCATAGCTACTGTCTGAAAGGAAGGGGGGAGGCTGTCCTTGCTTCGATCTGCACCATGCTGTGATTTCAGAGCCTCTGCCTGCATTGCTGGCTTTACTCACAGCTCCTCAGCCTGTAGGTCACAGGCTTTGGTGCCCATCTGCTACTCTTCTCTTCCTGCCCATGGATCCTAAATCGGGGCTCTCCAGAGAAGCAGAATAGAACCATATAAATATATATATATGTATATATTTATATAATATGTATATAATATATATTATATAAATATATACATATTATATACATATATATATATTTATATATATGTATATAATATATATTATATATGTAAGCTAAGCCCCAGGAATGCTGGAAGTGTCATTTTAGTAATTTATGTCCAAATCAGAAATCAGAAATACACAGGCCAGGATAGACACTGATGTAAGCCCTGAGGCAGGAGAAGACATAACCTCCTCCTATAGTCATGCAGACAGATTGACCTCTCTTGTCCTCATGTTCTCTGCCCTGTTCTGGCCCTCAGTGGAGTGCATGAGGCCACTCACCCTTTGTCAGTTTACAGACTCAAATGCTCATCTTATCTAGAAATACCATCACGACCTTATTGGAATAATTTTTGGCCACCTCATGCCCAGAGAGGTTGAAATGTAAATTTAGCAGTGACAGAGTTTATTTGCTTCTATTCTGTCATCCATTCTTTTTCAAACATGTCTTTGTTGTCTGAGCCCTTTTCCAGCTCCTACAAATGCTGTACATCTCTTTTGTCAGGCCTGCAGTGTCCCTACCTCTGCCACCCCTGCCACACCCATGATTCAATGATCACTGATTGTATCTCCTGGATGACTTATGCCATGATGGCTCACACCTACTAGGCCAGAGTTCTTAGAGGACTCCATCTGTTTGTTTTCTACAGGGCCTTGTTTTATATAGGGCCTGTATGAGGTGTGTGGAGAGATAGTCCCAGAGTGACTGTCTCCTCCTCTAAGGTAAAGCCGTTTTGCTCTCCTTCTTGAGATTCAGTGTTGTGTTCTGTCAAGGTGAGGGGGGCTCAGCCATGGATTCTTATCTACTTCTTAGCTAGTCCTCCATCTAATAGAGCTACAGACAGACTACACCTATTAGGAGCTAGCCAAAATAGCAATGTTGTCTCATTTAACCTATATTGATCTCACTCTCTGATGGAGATTCTGTTTGTATTTTTCAGCAGGCATTGAGAGAGTTGGGGACAACTCAATTCCACCAACAAGATATTGGATGATGTCTGACATCCTGGCAGGAGTTAAACCACACCTATCTTCACACAGAGCCCAAATGAAACCTATGAGAAAGTGACAAGACAAATAGGAGACCAATCACCACAGCAAGTCTGATAACCCATGAAAGGTCAATGGAGATAGACACCAACAATACCCAACACAACCCAGGGCAAAGATCCAGAGACACTTAAGATCTCAACAATAAAGCAGACTCAAAACTCACCCACTATGACTCAGGGAACTGAGTGGAAGAGGGGGACAGAAAGAATGTAAGAGTCATGGTGGGGGAGAATATCCAGAGACATCATCCCCCTCCCAGCAACAATACACAGTGGGGGAAGCAAAACAAGAAAGAAAGACTGGCTACCTCTGGTGCAGTTCATAACCCCCTAACTTCTGGAGAGATCCAGTATGTGCACCGAGGAAGTACCCCAGTGAGTAGGGGACAGAGAGGAGGGAAACAGGGACATATTCACAAGATTTGCTCATACAATGTATATACTTATTCATAATAAAGATATTAAAAACAAAACTGGATCCATGTCTGGTGTGTAGTGCTCGCGATGGTCACTAGCCGCATGCATACAGAGCACATGGTCTTGAAGATCCAGAGTGGCCCATAGAACAGCATGAGGCTCCCAGACATCCACTTTTAGCAACCAGTAAAGACAATACCACGACTCAAAATTTAGAGTATTGCATTCCTTACAGTATATTGTGGTTTATAGTAGAGAGCAATACTCCAAATTATGTTGGCAGAAAGAAGTTCTTACAATTCTCCACGTGTCTAACCTGTGTATAAGCATGTATAAGACGCCTAGTTTTTCTTCCCCTATTAAACTTCTTCTTTTGTCCATTTGACAAAATAAAAGCATGTCTTACCACCAAGCTGGTCATGTCCCTGATGCTTACTCTGGATGGTGGACTCTGTCACTAAGGACACAGTGTCTGGTTAGATTAGAGCAAGGCCATGTTTCAGAGAGGCTGGGAGACCCAGCCCCATCCCACCACATGTGTTCTATCACTGACAAAAAAAGCACTAAAATCTCTCTGGCTTCAATCATTCCTTTGCGATGTTAGAAAAAGCATACAAATGTGAGCATAGCCGCTATTATCAAAGCTTAGCTAATCTTCCTGATGATGGATGCCTCAGTTCATCTAATAACTTGGCGGATCCTTGGAGATCCTGGCACAGCTTTATCAGAACGAATCATGGATAACACACTCAATTTGTCTTACTCTCCTCCACCAGCATTTTCAATGCATTGCCGGACTGTTAGAGGAAGGCCGAGCCCATGATGATACAGCTCCCATGAGGGTGTCCCAGCTGGCCAGAGATGTAGATCCCGCCTGCGCAGGCTAATGGGACTTGACATTGAAGCATTGACAGCAACTAGGGATGATCTTCAGATAGCAAGCTGTGGATGCAGCCCATTCTTTACTGTTCCTGAGGAATCTGCATTCATCGTTTATCAGGATGTAAACAGTTACAGTGATCCATCCCACGCCCTGGGCAACTCTGTGGGAGAAAGGGCTTCTCTCCACATCCGCTAATCTCCCAGAGCAGTTCCCTCATGGTTGCAGAGCCACTGACCCTAGGAGGCAGGCTCATCTCCCCACTGACTTCAATAACTCGAGAACCTTCCGTTGCTATCCCAGAGCACCAGAGCAAAGTGCTGTCTCTGAGAGAACATTTGTGGGGTTATAGGGGTGTAAACACTAATTCATTATCAATCCTGTAAGATGCTCTCAGTCACTGTTTAATGTCTAGGTCTTACTTTTGCTTGGGAAGGATCAGAAAAGCCCAGTCACTCGGTACGCATGCCCTTCCTACCAGGATGATCACTGTTGTGTCCAAAACCTAGGAATTAAGAATGGTACCAAGGACCCTAAGACACTTAAAAGTACTAGTTGAGATTTTATACAGAAAAATATAAGGGTCCAGGGCTGGCAAGATGGCTCAGTGGATAAAATACTTGTTACTTAAGCATGAGGGTTTTAAGTAGGATCCCTAATACCCAAGTAAAAGCTCATCCTGGAAGTGTCTGCCTATAAACCCAGCACTGGGGAGGTGGAGACAGGAGGATCCCTAAGGCTCACTGTGAAGAGGGGGGCTAGTCAAATGAATCAGTGTCTCCAGGTTCAATGAGAAACCTTGTCTTGAGGAGTATGGTGGAGAGTGACTGAGGAAGCTACCTGACATAGACTTCCGGCCTCCACACAAATGAATACACATGCACATATAAAACCACATAATATGAAAACACATGATGTGATGGTTAAGTTTTGATGTCAACTTGACCTTTCAAGTAATCTTGGGTGAGTCTCTGAGGATATTTATAGGAAGGCAGCCTCTCAGTAGGGGGCAGGATTTAAAGAAGCTCAAAGAAGCTAGAAGTAAACATCCTTTCCTGTGTGGGCAGTGCAGGAAGGAAATTCCAGAGACTCAGGAAGCCATTAAGTCTAGGGAAGGGTTGTAAGACCCCACCCTAAGCCTATATAAAGGGGAAGAAATTCTCTCCTGGCCCTCCTGCCTGTTTGCCGTCTCCTGTGTATGGTGTTGGTGATGGGTTTCTCTCTCTTCTTGGACCTATGAAAGTGGAGCAGCCTCTTTTGCATTCTGGAACTTCCCCTGTATCTATAGCTACAAATAAATCCTTTCCTCCAAAAAAAACTGTGCCTGGTTTGAAGATTCATCCCAGCAGCATGTAGCTGACTAAGACACATGGCATGCCCTTCTTTCTGTGCCTCTCTCCACTGCTTGCACAATATATATATATATACATATATATATACATATATATGTATATACATATATGTATATACATATATATGTATATATATATATACATAGAGAGAGAGAGAGAGAGAGTCTTCTCTCTCTCTCTCTCTCTCTCTCTTTTTTTTTTTGCTTTCCTTTACCTGGAGGGAATACTTCATTTCCTCCTTGGAAAGATGGAAACACTGACGTCTACTCATTGCACACATTTTCTTCCTCCCCTCCCCAGGCCACAGGAAGAGGATCTGATTTCTGCCACATGCACCCACATATGTATGAACATACACACATGCGCAATATACACACATGTGATAAAAAAGACTGTGTCCCTGTGCTATTGTTATTGGCATATAAGTAGATGGTTCAGTCAAGCTGACTTTTGGTTCATGTCTATATCTCTATGGATTCCCTGTGCAAACAGCTTCTCAAGTGTTAAGGAAAGGCATTGTATTTTACAACTCAAACTCTAGAGGAATTTATTTCTCCCTTTAGTTTGATTTGGCCTTATATTGTAGATTTTAAAATTTTTATTGTATGCATATATGCTTAGTATTCTGTGTTCATTTGAATAATTTTATTCCTTTGTAATTGTGAAATAAAGTTTCCTCATGGGAGTTTTCTGCTCATGGAAACTTACATTCTGAAAATATGGGTTAGGATTAGGTTATCTCCTAAAGCTTTTAAGTTGGTATTTACATCATACATATTTACTTAGCTTTTGATTCTCATTTTATATGGGGCTTAAAATGAAATATATTTCTGAGAAACAATATATCTTTGGGTTGAGATTTTAATATGCATTATAACCTCTGCCTTTTAATGTGGGTATTTTAGGCCATTTTTAGTTTTGATTCCTGAATAGCTTAGATAGAAATCTATCTGCTTGGATGGTGAGGTGGCTCAGCCCTTAAGGCACTTGCCTGCAAAGCCTAATATTCGACCCGGGTTCAATATCCTGCTGCCCACATAAAGCCAGATGCA
>PVHP010024551.1:0-25000 GCA_004024765.1 Zapus hudsonius | reverse complement strand
ATACAGAGAGAGAGAAGGAGAGAGAGAGAGAACGAGCACCAGGGCCACCACCTGAGGGTCTGGCTTATGTGGGTCCTGGGGAATTGAAACCGGGGCCTTAGGCACTGCAGGCAAGTGCCTTAACCGCTGAGCCATCTCTCCAGCCCAGGTGTTCATTTCTTAAACTGGAGTAATTGAGTTCAATTCCCAGGCCCCATCTAAAAAGCTGGAATTCCAGCATGCTGATTCTAATGGAGAGATAGGTGACAACAGGAGAATTTCCCAGAAGCTCCAGGTGAGCACAGCAAGAAACAACAGCAGAGCAAGAATTCAGAGCAGAAACCCTGCCTCCAATACGCCCGAGGACTGTGGCTGTTACCCTCAACGGCACGGTCCCTATTTTAGGGACGCATAGGGCCTATAGGACAGTTTCATATTGCTGGGATCAACATCCAAAGCAGACACAGTTTAGGAGAGGAACAGGATTTATTTCAAGCTCATAGATCCAGAGGAAGTTTCATCAGTGGTGGAAGTAGCTGCTTACTTCCATAGATCCAAGCAGGGAGAAAACCGGCAGCAATAAAACACCAGCACCAACAGACACAAACCCATCAGAGCACAGATTGCTCTCTCACACCTTAAAACTGGACTCCAGGATCCACCCTCCCCTCTACACCCCCAGTGATGTGTCCTCCAGCCAGCTGGCTGAAGATCCAAGCTACAAGTTTAATTTGAACACCTGAGTCAATGGGGAACATACATTCAAACTACCACAGAGCACCTTGTTTATGATTGACTGAGATTTCCTGGGAAGGCTGGGTGCCTGTGCCCACTTTGGACAAGAACAGTTCCATGGCCTCTGGTCACCCCTGCAAGGTAAAGTATGTGGGTCAGAGGGGGACTGTGGCATCGAGCACTCAACACTTGTAGGAAGAACGTTGGTGCCCAGGCCTAGCCAAGGCAGGAGTGAGTGGAGCTGGTCATGATGGGTCTTCCCAGAACACACTGCAAAACCCTATTGGTTTGCTGGTTCCTCACGAGGAGGAGGGGCTGGTGTTGGCTTCCAGCAGAAATTCCCATCAGCCATGCAGGTGCACAGGTGGCTATCAGCCTTACTTCCTGTTATCCCAAAGGGATGACCTACCACCATTTGGCATAAGTGGTATTCTGAAACAATTTCTCCCCAGTTTGGGAAGCTTTGGGGGGATATTGGGTTTCCTTCTTATCTAAATATTTTTTGAGGCAGATACCCAGGATAACAAGTATCCATGCTGCTTCGGAGACAGTGAACAGACGATGGTCTGCTTGTTGCCATGTGGAAGGGAGAGAATGAGGGAGAGAGAAGGGAGGGAGGGGGAAGGGAAAGAGGGAAGGGAAGAGAAGGAGGGAGGGACAGAGAGAGTCAACTGTAGAGAAAGCAATAGATAGATGTGTAAGTAGAGATTGATGGATGGATAGACAGACATGTTGATAGATAGAAGGAGAGGCTGAGACAGATAGAGGCTGGACACCACAAGGCAACACCATTTCTGTCCCACAGAGGCTCAGGGACAATGAACTGAACTGACCAACAGGGTAAACTGAGGATGACCAAATAGGCCCAAATGTGTGAGGCGTTTTTCTCAGCTCAGCATGTGCTCCTGCAGTGGACATAAGGCTGCCCTGTTGTAAGGGGGCTGCGGAGAGGGGCTCTGATCCGAGCCCACCTAAGCTATACCCCAGTGCTGCAGCTCCAGCTGAGTTAACCTCCCAGTGCCTCAGTTTCCAGTATGAAGACTCCCAGAGGCAGCCCTATAGATCAACAGCCAGACTTAGATTGAGATGTGAGTTTGTTTGGAGTATGTTGGGTCTAGCTAGGGCTAGTGAGACGCAAACTGGATCAAGCCAGCAGCTGGTTGGAGGGGCTCAGGGAAGGGCGCAAAGATGTAAGTGCAGGGGGAGCCGAGCTGCAGGCAGGGACGGTGCTCCAGGTGGGAAGGAGGGACAAGAGGAACTGCCAGGTCACTGGTCAGAAAAGACCTTCAAACAGTGTAAGCAGGGGAACATGACCCTGGGCTGTGGAGGTCACAGGGACCTAGATGACTTCCTTTCTGTATGAGCCACTAAGGAAAGGGCAGCGTCCTGGCCACCTGAATGCCATGATCTCACCTGGTCACTCCTTCAAGCTTTACCTGGGATAGCCCACAGGAAGGGGAGGGGTTGTACCTGGCAGCTGGCTGCTGTCACTGCATATTAGGGGTGGGGGTAGGGGGAGGTGGGTAGGCAGAAAGCACTATACCTTGAACATGGCTCCCCAGCCTGGCCAAATGGCTGGGGCTTGTGCTTGGGAGTCTCCATATGGCTCAGTTTAGATGTTCAGCAGGAGCTCAGCTTTGTTTATGAAGCTGGAGGAAGGACAGCAGCTTGGAGCTTTCCTCCAGGGTCCTGTGTCCTAGAGGGTAAGGGGAGGGCACTTATTGCTTCCCCACCACACAGACCTTGGGGGGCTTTGCTGAAATGTGGCTGAAGAAATATTTTAATGTTTGGTTTCCTTCAACAAATAAATACCAGCTCCAACATATGTCTCAGAAAGAGTCCAATAATAAACTAAAGTACTCGTGACTGGGAGGGGGGGATGACCTCTCCAAAACACGAGGTTCTGAGGTGGGACTATGGTGGAAATCCCAGAACTAGGATTGTTCTCTCCATCATGGGTTCCCTTCTAGAACCAGGGAGCGCCCGAGCTTGGGGTTGAGTTTGTTTTCCCCCTTTGGCCCAGAAGACCATCCCAAAGCCCCTTTTCTGCTTGTTTCCACAGGGAAAATAAAGGTCTTGAGTCTGATCCTACAGAAATACTCTTCTCTCAGCTCTAAGAAAGACCTTTTTAATGAAGGTGTTACCTAGTAACATACCTGCTTTCAAAATGCAAGATTGTCTTATTGATTTTCCTAAGGAGATCTAAGCATCAGCCAATGCTGGGGCAGTGTGTGGGGTGAGGTGGGCTTTCCTCAACAGAGCAGGGCTCTGGGACATTACCCTTCTTACCCTCTCATGTTCTGTTTATTCCTGGCATCTACAAATTAAACTGATGAAAGAAAGATTGTCAAGAGAGAAGGCATAAAACCTAGTTGGAGTTTTTTGTACATGGAAGCTTCCCAGAGAATAAGTGAAAACCCAAAGAAGTAGTCAGACACTGAGACCATCATGACATGAAGTGACAAGTTGTGTGGAAATACCTAAACACAGGTCAGGATGGTGTGCCCATGGGGTGAGAGATTTGGGAAGTGGACTAAGAAATGTATGGTGGATGAGGCCCAGGCAGGTCAGCCTTTTCCCAGCAGTGGGAGCACGGGCACACAGGGACACTCCTGATGCTGGCAGGAGGGACAGCCAGGTTCTTCTACATCTGCTCTTCTCAGTGGCCTTCAGCCCAAGGTACCCCTGTGTCCAAGGGCAGGTTCAGGGATGGCCCATGCTGACTTCTTTACCCCAAGGCTCCTAGAGGGGACCAAAGGACCCCGACCATCTCTATCCCAAGCCCTCCTAGGTGGGCAGGTATGCTGGACCCCAGAAGCTTCCGAAGTATCTGTTAAACTTTTCTTGTTGCTGTGACGAGCTCAATTTGTTGCCTCATGAATTCAATTTGAGGAAGGAAGGATTTATTCCGGCTCGTGGTTTTAGGGTGCAATCCATTTGAAATAGTTACCTTCTCTCTGCTAGACAAAACACCTGACCAGAAGCAACTTATGGGAGCAAAGAGTTTATTTCAGGTTATGTTTTCAAGGGAAACATAACCATCATGGTAGGCAAAGCATGGCAGAGCTGAGCAGAAAGCCTGAGTCACATCTTGTCATTGGGAAGAAAGAAGTCATCAGAGTTTGATAGCTATGGCAAGTGGCCTGGGCTATAAAGCCCCAAGGCCTGTCCTCATGATACACCTCCTCCAGCAAGGCTCTCCCTGCCAAAGAAACCACAACTTTCCCAAATTGGCACCAGCTGGGTGAGCCTTTGGTAGACATTTCATTCAAACCACCACACCACCGTAAGTAGGGAAGGCACCGAGTCAGAAGCCTGAGGCAGCTATTGGTCATATTGTGTTCCCAGGTCCCAGTCAGGAAACAGAGGTGTCCCCTCCATCCAGTTGGTCAGGAAGCAGAGGAGAGAGATGAATGCCGATGTTCTCTTTATTCAGTCTGGGACCCTACCTACATATGGTGGGTCTTCCTTCTCAGGTAAACAGCTCTGGAAATGCCCTCATGGATGTACCCACAAGTCCATTTCTATGGTGATTCTGAGTCCAGTCAAGGTAACAATGAAGATCAACCGTCATACCCACAGGCTGACCTCCAAACCTGCATCAGGCAGCTGGTGTTGCTCAGCACAGCCACCATCCAAGGTGACTTCAAGGACCAGCATCCTAAGCAGGATGAGGGTTGTACAGAGGAGACAGAAGGAGTATTGGCCTCTGGTTCGGTATCACATGGTCACCATGTAGCACAGGGGCCTCCTGGACCTGTCACTTGCTGTCCTGAATCTGACATCCCAGGAACCCAGAGAGCCTGGGGACCCAGGACAAAGTCCCGCAAACAGTCAAGGTGTATTTGGATAATGGGGTCCAATCCTCCTGCCCACTCGATCAATAGAGCACCCTCCTCACACATTCCTACCTCACAGGCACACACCTGCCTCACGCATGTGCACTTCCCATGCCCTCACCATGCTTCCCAGCACCCCTAGCCCACCCTTCCCTTTGAAAGAAGCACACAGTGGATAGACCAGCATTTGTCATTCTATTTGAGTGCTGAGCCCCCTTGAACTCACGTGGTCCCTAAACATGGCCTCCAGATCCTGTCACACTTAGAGCCTAAAGCCAGCACTTCCCAGGCTTCTGCTATTACCACTGATTCAAAAGCTTTCAAATTGCTTTCATAAATGTCAAAGATCCCATTAGGGAGGTGAACAGGAGCCAAAGACTCACTGGAGGAACCCTTAGCAGGGGACTCAGCTCCTCCAGTGGCCATGAACTCTATTGATGTTGGAGGTTGATCCGTGATTGGTGTTAAGAGACCTGCTAAAATGATGTCCTTGGTGGTTGGTTTTTTTTGTTTGTTTTTGCTTTTTCGGTTTTTTTCAAGGTAGGGACTCGCTCTAGCCCAGGCTGACCTGGAATTCACTATGTAGTCTCAGGGTGGCCTTGAACTCACAGCGATCCTCCTACCTCTGACTTCCGAGTGCTGGGATTAAAGGCGTGCACCACCATGCCCAGTTTTGTTTTGTTTTTTTGTTTTTTAATATGAGGATGGAAAAATTATGGGAAATAAAAATGTTGAAATTAAGTTTCTCCAATGTGGCCTCCACCAGGCAGAAGAAGTAGAGGTTTGGATCTTGGGCTTTGGTGGGCACAGTATGTCAGGGTTGGGGGATGTGGGCAGGAGGGAGGGAGAGGACATCCCTGTTGGCAGACTGTAGATACAGCTCACATGGGCTGTGGGGGTCCTTCCTGGTACCTTCAAGGATCCTTCCACTCTATGTAGTGCCCTGAGAAATTCATGTCAGCCCTTGGGGTGAGAAGGGATCCTCAAATTCCCTAAGGCTGCCCATCCAGGACCCTCTCTACCCCCGCTGATTGAACCTGATGCACAAATGGACCTGGGACTCCAACTTTGTGGGACCTCATCAGGTGGAACAGGAATCTGACTGGGGTGACGACATGCTTGTCAGGGGAACAGGGCTCGATAGCACCTTCTGTGGCCAGACTCCTAGCTCAAGTCGGCTTCTCCAGCTTTGACCCAAGACTCTGGCCACACTCAAGTATGTCGTGTACTGGCCCTCTTGAACTCCTATGGGGAGCAGCCCAGTGAAACCTGGCTTTGAAGTCACTGCCCCAGAACCATCTGGTCATGTGGGACAGTGAACACATATCTGAGTTTGCAGGTACCGACCCTCGCAAAACCTCTGAACTTGACCTTCAAGCCAAAAGCACAGCAGCCTACACCCTCGTGGACAGCAGAGGGGCAGTCCCCTCACGTGGGACTCAACTGTGTCTATAAGAAAGAATGATGGCAATGAGGGTGATAAGGGTGTCACACTGACTTGGAGTGATGCTGCTTGGTGGGCCAACTTGGACCTGTGTGACCTCAGAGGTGTCCACGGTAGTGTTGTCATGAGTGTGCTATGTCAGAAGCATAGACAAACACATTTGAGTCTTCCCACAATGCCAGAATTTAGTGAGGAACAATAAGTTCACAAGGTAGGGGGATTCCAATGGCAGCATTTTGTTAGATACCCTCACTTCCCTTAATAGCCCCGGCTGAGGCAAACGCAGCTTCTTTTATTCCAATCTTAATTACTAATGTTAACTCTCAAATCATGCATTACACATCACATGGCATGTTACCCATCTATTATCTATCTATCTGTATATATGTAGATTACAGAATGATTACAAAGAGCTAAAGAGACAAAGTGTTTCAAAGAAGGTAGGTAGATCTGGGAAACTGATAGAAATGCGAACGTCTCTATGGTCACCCTGCTGCAGAAGAAGCTGGACAAATTGCTTGCTGGTGGCCTTAGTCAGGCCACACACAGGGACAGAGCTGAGCCGCAGGAGTGTGGTGAGGTGACAGGCCACATCAACAGCAGGAGCTGAGCTGAAGCCCCTGGAACAGTTGGAGGTTCCTTGATGCACACAGTGCTGGGTGTCATCTTTATGGGGTCCAGGGGACGGAGGTACCTCCATTCCTCAATCTGATGTGTCAGGTAAGTTCTTGGGCCTGGTTTTTTTGATATGATTTTAATATGTCTCAACTCACCCCAGTATTTATAGGAGGACACCTTTTCTACTCCAGGATTATTAGCAGTCTGTGTCATATGGGTTGTGTCTGACAGATGGTGTCATTTATGTGTCCACCCTGTGCAATTATCTTCCACCCTCAAAATGGAGTCCCTTAGGGCAAAGCATGGCTTTAAAAACCATTGTTTTACATGATATATGGAGAGCAGGGCATAGCCTGATTCTTACAAGCTAACTGACTAGCAGAAGGTAATGGTGGCCCAGAAAGCAAGTCCTGGCTCTGCTCTAACTGTATGGCCAGTGAGTGAGGGATCCAGTGTCCCCATAAAGTGAGGGGTTTGCTAACCCTTGTCTCGCGGGAATATGTGGAGCTAGAGAGCCGTGGTTGTCCTGCACCACTCCCTGGATCCCACCTTTGAGGGAGACATGGGTCCCTCATATTCATACCAGCCCAGCCATATGACTCTCTTTGGTGAAAGGGTTTCAGCAAACATCCTGGCTCTGAGCAAGAAGAGCAGCTAAACCGCTCCCTCTCATGCCTCAGCCACCTCTGTCAGACCAGCCTAGGCTAGCCTGAGGGAGGAGAGGAGTGTGTGCAGCTGTGTGAGTCACCAGCCAGCCAGCCAGCCAGCCCTGCGTGTGAACAGGCCCAGACAAGACCAAGGCAAATGCAAAAAGACACACGGCACTTCCAGAGCTGATTGCTGTGGACAGAGGGAAGCCTACAGCAGGAAAGGACCACGTAGGAACCCGATCTTTGGAAACCTCCCAAAGAAAATTGCAGGGAGGCTTTTTGAGATTTGAATTAGTTAATTAAACTGCTTGCCTACAGATAAATTTAGACGTAGGAAAGAAGATTTACAAGTTTACCCAAGTCTCCATGTGGCCCTCACTGGGTTCTCTGTGGCATCACCCATCAGAGCTAAGATACTATAACCTGCCAACCAAACAAGGAGGCTGGGTTTCCACCTGTCCTTCACCAGTGTCCTCTGCTCCAGGACATCAGAGAGCATTTTGTAAAGTGCCCCTTGAGTCTTCAAGTTTGGGACAACTTATCAGTCTCCTCTGTCATCCAGGACCTTGACATTTGTGAAGATCACTGGGCAGAGCTCTGCAGATCGCGCCCAGTTAGGTGGTCTAGTGTCTCATTAGGGTTGAACTAGGGTGCGGACTTTGAAGAAAGACCAGAGAGAAGTGTTCTTATCATGTCAGATGTGACCAATACAAGCCGCTGTTTCCCTCTTGTTCATTATTTCACTGATGCGCAGTGAGTCACTAGATCGAGTCCACGTCAGAGATGTCCTGCCTTTCTTGAAAGTTCTGCCCATTTATCAGTGATGTGGCATAACTGGGACAGTTATCACTGTGTGATGGAATAGTCTTTAAAAATTATCATTAAGAGTTTCTTCCTCCTCCTCGCTTGTATATTCTTTTTTTTGTTTGCTTGTTTTTTTTTTTTTTTTTTTTTTTTTGGTTTTTCGAGGTAGGGTCTCACTCTAGACCAGGCTGACCTGGAATTCACTCTATAGTCTCAGGCTGGCCTTGAACTCATGGTGATCCTCCTGCCTCTGCTTCCAGAGTGCTGGGATTAAAGGCGTGCGCCACCATGCCTGGATCGCTTGTATATTCATTGTCTGTGGAAACCAGCATGGACTCATCAGTATTTACTTTGTCCTATGGGCTATACGTCAATAATGTATTTATCTAAGTCATTGTTCAGTGACCAAGTAACCTTTATCCAGAAAAAAAAAAATACTGCATGAAGGAAGGCAGACATTTTCAGACAAAAATGCAGAAAGAATTAAACCAAAAGACATTGCCAGGGGCGTGTCTGGTAAAGAAAGATCATAAACAAAACGTTAAAAAGTCCCAAAGAAACTTGGGGGCAATCTGAAGAGCAAAGCAGGCAGGAGTGTGCAGCACTAACAAAGATTACCTGAAGACAGTAAGAAATGATGGCTGTCACTGTAAACCTTCGTGGAGCTAAATTCATGACCTAGAGCCTGGCGTGGTGGCACACGCCTTTAATCCCAGCACTCGGGAGGTAGAGGTAGGAGGATTGCTGTGAGTTCAAGGACACCCTGAGACTACATAGTGAACTCCAGGTCAGCCTGGACTAGAGCGAGACCCCTACCTTGAAAAACCAAAATAATAATAATAATAATAATAATAATAATAAAAAATAAAATAAATTCATGGCCTAGCGGGGCATAGTGAAGCAAACCTGTAAACCCAGAGGTGGAGGCAAGAGGATGAGGAGTTCAAGGTCATTGTGGACTACGCAGCAAGTTCAAAGCCAGCCTGGACTACATGAGACCTTGTCTAAAAACAGTAAGTTAAATAAATGACAATTAATGGGCCAGTAGCAGGACAGGTGAATGGGAGGTACTCAGCATGGATCTTGATTGCTGTGTACCAAACTACCACGTAGAGGCTCAACATGATAAAAATGTCTTTGCTCAAGTTTCTGAAAGACAAGCCCACATGGGTCACTGGACCTGCTGCACAGGGTCTCTCATGGTCAGAGTCTAGGCTCCGGCCAGGCTGGGAGGCTAGAAGCCTGGGGAGAGTCACCCCAAGCTATGCTGAGTTTGTGCAGAATTCAGATGGCCTTGGCTTTCCTCCTAGGTTCCTCATCACCGTCCTTCAAGTCCAAACCAGCAACATCCACAGCCTCGCTGTAGAATGGATGTTTCCAGCTCAAGCTGGAGTACAAGCTCTGACCTTCAGGGCTCATGGGCATGGGTGGACCCAAAGCAACCAGCTCTAACCCTAACAAACACAATCCTCAATGGCAAAGATTGACAGGCCGCATTTGAAAAGAACAGCATTGTTCTTAGAAGGGAAACATTTTAATACACACAGAAGCCTAGTACAGTGGCTTACACCTTTAATCCTGGCATTTGTAAGGCTGAGGTAGAAGGATCCCTGTGAGTTCGAAGCAGCCAGGGCTATTGTCAAGGTTTGATCCAGGTTCCCCCACAAATAAATGAATGTGTTCTGATAGATCGATCCTCAGCTGATGGCAGCTTGGGTTTTACAACCTCGCTGAAGCTGTGTTTTCTGGAGCAGGCTTATGGGGGTTATAAGACAGCTTCCCCTTGCCAGTGTTTGGCACACCTTCCTGCCATTGTTTGCAGTGCTATGGCAGAGGTGATGTTCACCCCTCTGCTCATGCCATCATTTTCCCTGCCAGGATGGAGTCTCCCCTCGAGTCCGTAAGCCAAATAAACCCATTCCTCCACAAGCCGCTTTTGTTTGGGTTCTTTCTGCGCAGCAACTAGAAAGCTGACCACAACAGCTACAGAGTGAATTCCAAGTCAGCCTGAGCTGCCAAAATAAATTACAAAAGAATGATGTGACTCAAAGGGAGGTAAAGTGTACCTGGAAGACTCTTGTGAAAAGACAGTGTCCCACTGCAAGATGTCAGAGTGACCAGTGGGCAGAAGAGGCCAAGCTCAGCAAGAGAGTGAGATCTTTTAGTAAATGGTGCTGAGTGGACTGGACTTCTGTCTGGGGAGAAAATGAGCCCTTAAACACTACCTGCTCAATTTACAGACTCACCTCCAGACCAGCTACTTCTCTAAAGGCAAAAGATGAAGCAATAACTATTTTAAAATGTGATGAGGAAATCTATAATCATGAGCTTTTATCCAGACCCTGAACCGCATGCACTGAAGACCATACAAAAGCAAGAACTTGGCCCAGGTGTCTGTCTTGCGTGCACGAGGCCCTGGGTTCCATTCCTAACAGCAACACAAAAGAAGTAAAAACTCTGCCATCAGAGAACACTCTGAGAGGGTGAAATGGCTGGTGCCTAGGGAGATGGCTCAGCAGTTCAAGGTGCTTGTTTGCAAGCCTGCTGACCAAGTTTGATTCCTCAGCACCTATGTAAAGCAGAATGCACCTATGACAATGGGGGGCAAAGCCAGGAGAATCCAGAAGCTCATGATCCAAATAGACTGATGCCAAAACAAGGGAGACCCTGTTTCCAAAAGAAGTCTGACAAACTCCACACGTGGGCCATGACACACACATGCCTCCCCCCCACCCCACACACCCACATGGAAAGAAAAAAAAAATGAAAATGAATCATGGAGAGAGGTGTTGCAGCACATACCTGTGGGGGTTTGAATGTGATGTCCCTATAGCCTGAGGTGTTTGTGATTAAGTTTCCTACCTAGTCCCCACCTTTGGGAGGTGGAGCCCTGCTGGAGGAAGTGTGTCCTCAGGGACAGACCTTGAGTGAAGTTCCGGTCCTAGGTGTTCAGTCAGCTCATGCTTGCTGGATCTTGCTATGGCCTGTCTGCTGAGGGTATATGAAGTGAGCCGGTTACTTCTGCCATGATGAATCTTTCCCTGGAAACTGTAAGCCTGAACTGAACCCTTTCCCCTCCCATAAGCTGCTTCTGGTTGAGTGTCCCAGCAACTAGCAGGCAACTGCAACAGTGCCATTTCACAGAGACCCAGGATGCAGGTGTCAACAGTCAGGGCCAAGGACAGGCTCCCCAGAGAACATGGAAGAGCTCACCCTCGCTGATCACCACAGAAATGCAAATTAAACCCAGAGACACCTCCTAGCAACAAGGTCAAAGTGAAACAATGACAATTGCAAGTGTCAGCAAAGATGTGAGAACTTGGGGCGTCATGCCAGTGACGACCACTCTGGAAAATCACTGGCTACTGGCTACTAATGTCCAACTGTTGCAGAGCTGTGACCCCACAGTTCTGCTCCTCAGTGTGTGTTCTATAGAAATGCCTACTCACACCAAAGATGGACAGGGATAATTCACAGTGACCTAGACTGGAAACACCTTGGTAGCAGGACAGGACAATGGTCCTGGAGTATCCGTGGAGTGGACCAGGATTGGGTGGCAAAAATAGGTACAGTGTGTGTAGTAACGTGGCTGCAACTTGCTACACACCCCTGGGCACAGCAGCTGGACATAGGAACACTTCAGGAGCCCACACTCATGTGTTCTCTGTGTCTCTTTCTGTCCCTCCCTCTGTATATATGTCTGTCTATCTCTCTCTCTCTAGTTACTTTTCTTATCACTGTGGCCAAGTACCCGACAGAAAGAACTTTAAAGGAGGAAGGATTTATTTAGGCTCTCAGTTTCAGAGGGTTTAGTCTGTGGTCACTTGGCCCCTTGTGCTTGGGGACGTCATGGCAGAGCATGGCACAGAGGCTGCTCACATCACAGCAGGCAAGAAGCAGAAAGAGAGGCTGGAGAGATTGCTCAGCGGTTAAGGCACTTGGCTCCAGTGCCTAAGACCCTGGGTTCAATTCCCCAGGACCCACATAAGCCAGACCCACGAGGTGGTGGCCCTGGTTCTCTGTGTGTGTGTGTGTGTGTGTGTGTGTGTGTGTGTGTGTGTGTGTGTGTGTGTGTCTGCATCTCTCTGCTTGAAAATGAATAAATAAAATATTTTTTAAAAAAAAGAAGCAGAGAGAGACAGGAAGGGGCTGGGGAAACAAGATACCTCCAAAGACCTGATCCCAGTAACCTACTTCTTTATGTCAGGATCCACCTGCTAAAGTTTCCAGAACGTCCGAAAACAGTACTGAAATCTGGAGAACCAAGCTTTGAACACATGAGTCTGTGGGAGACATTTCAGGTTTAAACCGTAATGGGTCAGCACCATGGTATACTTCATCCCATTTTCTGGCCTGCCACAGCTGGGTGCTGGAGGAGATGCCCCGTCTCCGGTCACCTGTACAAGCTGCTCCACACGGAGACACGGAGTCTGTGGCACAGTGGGAGCTTGGCAAGCGTTTGCAGAGTACATTAAGGAAAGGAGTGCAGAGCCAGAGCTCCGCTCCCAGCTGCTGAGTGACTCTCCAGGACTCTGCTGAGTCATACCTTCCTCTGGGTTTGGATTTATTTTTAATTGTACGTTCTGAACAGATGGAAATTTCTTGGCTGCTGGGAGTAAAACTGGATATTTGGGAAATGTATCCAGAAGGAAGTGGCCGGGCTATGACTCACGCGGCTGCTTGAACCCTGAGGGGGTGAGCAGACTGACAATTCCCACTAGGTTGCAGCCAGGGAAGTCCGGCCAGAGCCCCACAGTGCAGTGGGGCCATGCACAGGCAATGGCCGGTCTGGCTTTGTTCCTTGATCATTTTGTGCGAAGTCTATGACACGGGCAGTGCCCCTGGATTATCCAGATGGGCTGGCAAAGGTACCCACCCACATGTGCAGGAATCAATTCCAGGTGCCACAGGCACCCACTCAAGGGTCTGCCAGCCAGCCGCCTTGTGGAGGTGGGTGAGAGAAGGGGGAAAGGGGTGGCAACTACCTTGCAAGGGGCTGTATGACAGTTGAAAATGTTGGGGTGGGGCCTGGGGCTGGAGGACTGTTCGAGAAGGAAGTTAGGGTGGGGCACGGATGCACAGGCCTAGGTCCCAGCATTCGACATGCTGAAGCAGGAGGAACACAAGTTGGAACCCAGCTTTGGCTATAGAGCAAACTCTGAGAAACGAAGGGAAGGAAGGGGGAAGGGAGGGAGCGGGAGACCTCACCTGATGTTCTCAAAGACCACAAAAGAGCCTCTGGTGCCAACCTGTGTCCTCAGCAGCAAAGATTGTAGACTCTGGACCACTGTAGACACAGAGAGCCCCAGGACGGATGGCAGTTCCCCACTGTGAGATGGATGAGGAGGTGAGCCAATGGTACTGTTGTTAACAGTCAGGTTTGTTTTTCCGCATGCAGAAGGGGAGGCAGCCATCACAGCCCACTGGTTTTAACAGCCTCGGGAGAAAGAAGTTATGACACTGGGCAGAAGGAATGTCATCTTCCAGGTCCTATGAACCATGACATCTGTGAGGCATAGCCATGCTTGCTTCCCTTCCCTTCCCTTCGTCTCTGAAGTCACAGGTCATGGCTCAGTGTTGCAAACTGTTTTTCAAACTTCCATCACTTTCAGTGCCCTTGACTACCTGTGGCCCCTTCCCAGGGAGGCAAAGGCTGCAGTCCCTGGAGTGGGGCCAAGCATAGGGAATGATGGCCACCCTTTCTTTGCTGTCATGCTCTAGAAGCTATGCATAGCACAGAACCATGCAGACCAAGGTTAGGCTGGCCAAAGCTGTCATCTGCCAAGCCGAAGGAATCCAGCTCTAAGTCCTGGGGAAGCGTTCAGCATGCACAGAGAGCAGGAGGAGACCCAGGAGAGTCCATGTCTTCCTGCACCCACCTAGAGACAAGCAGGAGCCTGAACAGGTAGAGAGGAGGAAAAGCCAGCCTAGACATCATGGGCTCAGTGTTTGAACACTTGCCTAACATGCTAAAGACCTCTGAGCTCCTTCCCCAGACTGCTAAAGAGAGAACGACAAGCAGACAGACAGACACCAGGATTCATGCTTGGGAGTACATTTATCCAAAAGAGAAGCAAGCACTCAAATGGGAAGAACTGAACCACCCACCAAGGGGGGCGAAGAAACAAGGCAGAAGGAAAGAAACCTCTGTGCTCAGCAACAGTGGCAGATGCATCCAGGCTGAGCAGAACCTCGTTTTTTCCAATGTCTTTATCTTGAGGTAAATTCCTGGAGTTCAGAGCCCACCTTGGGAGAGGACATTCCTCATCACTCCAGGTTGTGGTCTGCATTCCACTATCTTGTATCTTTCTAAAAAGAAGGATTTTTTTTTCTTTTTCTTCACATAAACACCAGAGTCTTATGCGTGTTGTCTCTTCCCCTTGGCCAGCTTTTACTTGTCTGAGACTTAACTAAATAAGAAAAGCTCAAGTAGCGGGTTGCTCTGGACAGATGGGTCACACAACATAGGCTCTGCCTCCTCCTTTCCTGGGTCACTCCTGGCACCTCTGGGATCATGGCCCAGCCAAGGGGAGACCTACTGGGGGTCAAGGCTGGCCTCCAAATAGGAGGCCTCAGGACAGAGGCAGATGAGAGCTGAGGCTGGCCCAGCAGCTTTTCAGAAAGTGAGGCTCAGTCCTTGGCCCCACATGCTGGGTGAGGGCTCGCTCACTCTGCAACAGGACCCCTTCCTGCTTCCTGAGGTGACCCCCTTCAGCGGAGGGCCTCTAACCATCTGTGGGCTCTCGGATGTGTTTTCAGCATATGGGGAAAAGTTCACACGGAACGGAAAGGAGGAGAAAGGCCAGACACACTCCACCCTGGTCCTCTGGGTATCCCACAGGCTTTGCAGGGCCAGTAGGAGAACCCATGGGTAAGGAAGGGTGACCACACTGGCAAGGGGAGGAGAAGGCTGGAAGCAAGGTTGGAGGCAGCTGGAAGCTCTCCAGGCTTCGAGGCAGGTCAGTGGGGGCCTGGGAACAGAGTGGCCCTTGGGGGTGACTCAGGCCTGGGGGTGGGGGAAGGGTGCTGCTAGGTCCTTCTACAACTGGATGAGGCTGGGTGAGATGAACTGGGAGACCAAGAACCAGCCTGGCTCCTTGCCCACATCCCGGCTCTGTGGGAACGCCATGCCCACCCCAGACATCTGCAAAACCTCCTGGGGCTTTTGTTCGAAGCCATCACTTCTGGCTGAGCACAGCCATGTGCTTTTTCAGACCTATGGGGTCCTGTGCACCCTTGACCCCAACCCAAGAGCTGTGTGTGTTTGTGACAGTGCATGTATATGGGTGTGGAGCTGTGTACACGTGTGTGTGCATTGTGAGAGCAGTACCTCTGTGAAGATCTCATTCCACAGCTATCAGGCCAGGCTTCAGGCAGCTGTCCGGCTCTGAAGATTCCTCCATCTTGTGCCATATTAGACACTCCTGTGACTATGATCTGGGGACTTGGCCAAGGCCCAAGGAAGGAAGGGTCCTGGAGGAGGACACTGTGGGGCATGGCTAGCATGGCTGACTTCATAGAGGGTCAGGCTGAAAGGCTGCCTGGCTGGTTGGTGACCGTGTCTCTGAACCTGTTCATAGTGGGGACAGCTAGTCTGAACTGCTCAGCTGCCCCATGTTGTCAGGAAAGGGCATGCCCTTGGCAATGAGAGGGCAAGGGAAGAGTTCTCATCCCTGGGCTCTCACAGTGAGCCCTGGGCATGTACACACATGTGTGTGCGTGTGTGAATGCTGGCAGGCAGGGATGGAGTCTTGTGGCTCAGCCCATGCAGTGGATACAGCTGGAGGGAGTACAGATGCCCCCCCCCATGGTTCTAGAACCCAGCACTCACTGTGTCCTTGGCCACTATAGACACATACAGCCAGCCTGTGCCTGGTTATTACAAGGTGGGCATCCCTTCCCGGGCAGGGATAGGTGTCTGACCGAGGGACAGGAAGACCTGGGTGGAAGGAGGGTTAGCATAGGTCTGCTCACAAGTTTCTGGAAAGCAGCAAGTTTGGTGCCCAGATTGGAACAACAGCCACCAGGCCTCCAAGAGAGTGCCTTGACACCACTGTCTTCTGAGGGAAAATATAACACAAAATAGAATCTCCCCTCAAAGCACAAAGTCCCTGCAGAAAGGCAGGAGGGGAGCCATAACTTTATCTCCAACGGGTCCTGAAGACATCAAGGAAAGACTGACTCAGCCCGTGAACAGCTGCCAGCACCTCCGGCCCTGCAGCTTGCTGAGTCAGGCCTTCTCCATGGAGGCCTATCTCCCGAGGCCTCAGGAAAAGTTCATGAGAATTAGAACGGCAGAGATTTACTGAGCCTTGAAGATTTGCATATGCCTGGAAAGGACTGAGAGATTAAAGGGGAAGGGAAGAGTGATGCCTTCTGGGTCTTCCATATGGATAAAAATGGTCCTCAGCTCTGCAGCCCCTCACAGGAAGGCTTGGAGCAGGACATGGCCCACAGAGCCACCTGAGAAGTGAGAATGGCTTTCCCAGCCCACGTTCTCTTTAGTGAGAAATGGGCCTATGAAGCCTCTTTGGAACCCAACAGCGTTAACATCAGCAAAAGATTTTCCCCAACCCGTAGTGCCAGGGTGAAGATGAAGGTCTCTTGGAGCTTAGCTGCCAGCTCTGACATGGCCCCAGAGAAACCCCATCCCACTGTGGGAAGCTATGATCATCCACCCACTGTGAACTTTGCTGCTAAAAGTTGATCTTCCATCCGCAAACCAGGCGCCATGTGTTTTGAACAATAAAGTGCCTCTGGTGCCTGTGAGACGGCTCTGTGAGGGTCAGGCATGAGGGTCAAACGTGAGGACCACAACAGTCATCCATCATCGTGAAGCTGACCTCCTCTGTCCACATCAGCACTACTCACCCAGCCCCTGCGGTCATTTCTAAAACAAAACGCTTAATGCTTTCTCAGATTTCAGAAGCAACCGGAACCTGTGTGTAGCTGAAAGGAAGTATGGGGTTGAGTCTTCTCACTACGTCCAAAGTCAGGTCAGGATTGTTACAGACAAAAGAAATGTTCAAAAGAATTTGACCAAGAAACACCTACAGTTTCACTTGAAACAAGAGCAGGGCACACCGGGAAGGAGAGGGGCAGGAGTGTGCTGTGAGTTATCACTATGGATCCAGAGTGATACAACATGTGTGTGGTGTGCCCGTCTCGGGGACATCTCTTCCTTCAGCTGCTGCCAGGCTCCCAGGCCTCCTACAGGGCAGCTTCCTGGGACCACAAGTAGCAGGACGCTCACACAGGTGACTATTTCCAGATGACATCACCATCTGAGTGTTCATTGTGGTCTTCCCTCTTCCTCATGGGGAGATGTCCCATTTGTATCCCTCCTCTGTCCTTGGTGGACTAAGGGGACAGGTGAGGCATGGCTACTGCAGATGCCACCCCCCAGGGGGTAACCAGCATCTACATTCCCACTGGCCAAGAGAACTGCCCAGGCCAGGAGGTACCGAAGCTTCATGGGGAGACATGAAGAAGATTTGGGGTGAGAGCAGAGGATGTAGCTGCGCTGGTAGTGGTATGGGAACTTGAGGTGTCTTTGAGAGCACTGGAGCCTTATCTTGGCTCTTGGGTGGGTAGTAACTCAGCAGCTGAGGCCCTGGAAGGCCACAGTCACACAGAGTTTGCACTGTGTCAGCAGACTTTTTGGGTTCTTATCTCATGGATTTGGTGAATAAAATCCACAGACCAGAGGATTAGGTTCAGATAGACTTTTTAAAAATAACTTAGAGTTTTAGGAGGGAGAACTTTAAGAGAAGGAGAGCTTAAGAGAAAGAACTAGTTCAGAGCTCTTGCCCAAGACCAGGAACAGGAGAAAGTGCCTAGAAAATAGGAGAAGCCCATCTAGAGACTGTTAAGGGTCTATTATGGTGCTGGTTAGTTCAGTCCTGATGTCAGGTGTTTGGGGTCAGGTTTTTTGTTTTGTTTTGTTTTGTTTTGTTTTTGAAATAGGCACTCTTTCCAGAAATCTTAATCCTCCAGGAAGGACCTTCTAAGAAGGGGGTGATTATCTCATACAGTAGAAGGACTCCTCCAGGGGCAGAGATAAGGATTACCCAGACCCTTCTGACATTTCTGACTTACAGCAAAGGAATAATCTAGATCCTCCTTTTACAGGCTAAAAGACATTCCTTGCTTCTACTTTTGGGGGACCCTATTGCTCCCTAAACTGCCTCAGTAGAGCATTTGCCTAGCATGCACAAAACCCTGTGTTTGATCCTAGGCACCACATAAAACTGGGCATCCTGGCACCCTCTTGTAATCTTGTGAGATGGAGGCAGGAGGATGAAGAGGTCAAGGTCATCCCTTGACTAAGCAGTCCCATAATAAACCTTGTGGTGGTTTGATTCAGATGTCTCCCATAAACTTGTGTATTCTGAATGTTTGATCCCTAGCTGATACTGAGTTCAAGGACAGTTTGGGATACATCAGGACCTGTTCCCCCCGACCCCCCAAAAAAAGGATTGGGTTTAGGGCACATAGGAAAACATTACAAAGGTCCCTCCAAGAGCCCTCCCTTGACCCAGACTCCCACCTCCTTTGACACCCACATACCCCATGTGTTTACATTGCCTTCTACAGGCTCTTCACCTTCCTCAAGCTTGCCTGATGACACCTGTCAAGGTTAGACCTACTATCTGTCCAGGGCACAGGGTGGCCTCTCGTGCAGCATCTGAGCCTAGACAGCAAAGTTTCACTCTGCTTTGGGAGGAAGACCTGCTGGGGTCAAGTCAGGCCACACTCAGGTCCCCTATGGGCCTTGGCTGGGACTAGAACCAAGAGCCCAGAGTTACTATGAAGTAACTATGGAGTACGGGAGTTACTATGAAGAAGACAGAGTGAGGGATCGGGCAGAGCTGAGCGCCAGGCTGGACACTGCCAGCCCCCAAAGCAGTGGGGAGAATGTCCCCTCACCCCTCGTTCTATTCCCTGCAGAATCTCACCCCCTCCACCCAGGAATCATGAGGAACTCTATCCTGACACTGTGGGCGGTCCCTGCACTGACCCCAAACTACTAGGTGGTCTCAGCATGGGGGGAAGGGTATGTGTGCTCCTGCCCAGTGTGGAAATCCCCACTATGGTTCATGGCAGCAGCCCTGGCTCTGCAGATGTTAACAGCCCACCTCCCTCTCTTGTTCTTGTGGAATTCAAGCATGTTGTGCTGGGGCGTTCTTCCCTTTGGGATGTCCTTTTAATCTCGCTTAGATCTTTCGCTGTCAGTGGGTTTTGGTTTCCTGTGTCCGCTGTGACAACTGGCCACAGGCTTGGCTTCACACACATCTTTGTTGCTTCCAGTGCTGGAGGCAGAAGTCCCCATGGGCCTCACGGGTGCCATCCAGGTGGAGAAGGCTGGCTCCTGCAGAGGATCTGGGGAAGCTGTCTTCTCTCTTTTCCATCTCTCCCACTGCCACACTGCCTCTCTGCCGTGGTGACCATGGCAGAGTCTGGATAATGTCCCACCTACCAGTCCCTCACAAGTCACATCCACGAAGTCCACTTAGTCATGTGAAGTCACCTGCCCAGGAGTTCCAGGAACTTGGAATGTCTGAGCTTGGATGCCTGGGAACCACCATTCTGCTTACCGTTATGCTCTATGTCCAAGTAAGGCAGTTTCCTGTCTCCTCTGTGACCTTGGCTATCTGTCAGGCCTCATCTCATTCCATTTGAATAGTCTGGCTCTCCCTTGGGAAAAAGTAGTGTCCCTGGAATGATGGGAGTTGGGGCTGTCCCCTTGAGCCTGGGACCTGGGGGAAGAATAAGGCTGATGGAGGGGTAGCTCTGACCCAGCACTATAGCGCTCTTGGTTCTGAGCCAGGTTCTTTGTGTTATTTGGGGGTGACGAGGAATGGCCCAGGTCAAAAACAAAGGCTGAGGACTAGAGTCCTCACCAGCCAGATGTGCCAGAGGAGGAGGGAGGGGCTGGGAGAGCTGCTAGCTGGTGAGCACACTGGCTACTGAGGGGTGCCTGCAGGTGGTTAGGGATTGTACACTGGTAGCTGGAGTGTACCCCAGTGGCTGGGGTGTGCACTGACAGATGCGATGTATACTGAATGTCCAGCTGAGTCTTGGACAGGTACCACTGGCTGCCATATTGCCTGTATCAATGGTGGTTTCAGATTCTGTGTGTCCCTCCAGGGCTTGGAGGGGGTCAGGAGATGAGCAGAAAGGACAAAGACCCCAGATCAGCTCTTCTGTCTAATCTCCACACTTCCCACCCAAGTGTCAAGTTCAGTACCATTGATGACACCCTGGATTGAAAGTTTGAAAGCCACACCCAAGGTTGGGTCCCTGGGTTCCTTCACCTCCCCAAGACTCAGTGCAGTGTGTGACAAGAGACTTCAGTGAACACAACTGTAGCCTCTTTTTGGAAGAAAAAGATGAAGGATGTGGTCTGTGAGGCACATACATGGTCATCCGGAAAACATCATTAACAGAGAAGCCAAGAGCAAAAAAAAAAGAACATTCTTTTTCATAAAGGACATCTGACTGGAACAGTGCACTCCCCACTCAAGGGGGCTAAGGTCAGCTTTGGATGTGCAGCCTCAGCACATCTGACAGCAAATAGCTCCACGAACTAGACTCAGAGCCTCGCGGGTTGTGATTATGAACATATGCCACTTGCCTTTGAAAGAAATAACTGCTTCTCTCCCAATTTAACCATTCTTTTTCCCCCTCCATGCTTTAGTTTGAAAGAAAACTTAAACAAAAATTAGTTACAAAAACAGACAGGGAACATTCTGTATACTCCACCCTGACTCGTTAATTCTTTGCATTTTCCCCATTTTCTTTGTCACACACTTCCTCACCCTCTCCATAGAGGGTCTTAGAAACAAAAGAAAGGTGAGAGTTACCACATCCGTTTTCCCCAAGGTACTTCACTGTGTGTTTCCCAGACATTTAGGGACATTCTTTTAAAACCAATAGTCAAAACACCCCATGGAAGGACAGGTGTCTGTTGTCCCAGGACCAATGTGGAAGGTGCCCATCATAGCATTGCCAGGTTCTTTGATCCACAGCCCTAGCTCAGCCCTGCCTGGCCTTTTAACCTTGGGAATCTCCATAGCTCTCATAATGGGCAGACATACAGTTCAGCATCAGATAGAGGGGTGACCCTGGTATGAAAGACAAGACCTCAATAACAAGCATACGTTTCAACATCTTACATGTCCTATTTATTTATCTTGCCCCATTGCATTGGAGAGTATTTCCAGTGCAATATTGAGTAGAAGTGGTCAGAGCACACAGCCTCACCATATTTATAAATGGAGGGAGAAACATTCAGCATTGCACCATTAGAAATGAGTTCAGCTGTGGATTTTTTTCCACAGGCAAAACGTATGAGAATGAGGAAATTCCATCTTATTTCTAGCCTGAATAGAGGTTTTTTTTTTTTTTGTGATAGTGGGTGTTGGATTTCTGGTGATGTTTGTTTATTTCTTGATATATTACATAGTATTTTATCTTGCTGACATGGTGAATCACATTTATTTTTCAAGGTTTTTTTTTTTTTTTTTTTTTTAGGTAGGGTCTGGCTCTAGCCCAGGCTGACCTAGAATTCACTATGTAGTCTCAGGGTGGCCTCAAACTCATGGTGATCCTCCTACCTCTGCCTCCTGAGTACTGGGATTAAAGGTGGGTGCCACCATGCCCGGCTCAAGTATTTAATGAATCTTGCATTCCTGGGCTAAATGCTGCCTGGTAAGATATACAGTGTCTCCTCCTTTCTATGCATTGGTTCATGTGATTCACACTTTGTTAGTGTTTTGTGTCAGTGTGCAGGTAGTATTTATTGAAGTTACCTTCTCAGTGCTGGCACAAAGCGTTCACCAAAAGCAGCCTGTAGCAGAAAAGGGTTTATTTTGGTTTATAGAATCAAGAGGAAGCTCCATGATGGCAAGGAAAATGTGGCATGAACAGAGGCTGGACGTCACTTCCTGGCTAGCATCAGGTGGACAACGGCAGCAGGAGTGTGTGAACACTCACAGGGGGAAGCTGGTGATAATACCCATAGCTTGCCCCCAGCAACACACTTCCTCCAGCAAAGCTCCAATTTCCAAATTGCCATCAGCTGGAAACCAAGCATTCAAAACACATGAGTTTATGGGAGATATCTAATTGAAACCACCACAATGTTACTTTCTCATTTTCTGGTCTTGAAATGCCTTTGTCGTGATACCATGGTCAGCCCTCTAAAAGGAAGCAGGAACTATGTGGGTGTCAGTCGTAGTTAGCTTCTTGTTGCTGGGACAAAGCACCCAACCAGGAGCAGCTTATGGGAAGAAGGGGTTTATTTCAGGCTTCCAGTTTTTTTTTTTTTCTTGGTTTTTCGAGGTAGAGTCTCACTCTAGCCCAGGCTGACCTGGAATTCACTATGTAGTCTCAGGGTGGCCTTGAACTCATGGTGATCCTCCTCCCTCTGCCTCCCGAGTGCTGGGATTAAAGGTGTGTGCCACCACGCCCGGTCCAAGGTTTCCAGTTTCGAGGGGAAGCAGGGAAAAGCAAATGGCTCATAATGTCACACCCCAACTGCAGAGAGGATAGCAAGCGGGAGCTCTGAACATCCAGGAGACTTAAGGTCCACCTCCAGTGATACACCTGCAACAGGGCTCTGCCTGCTGAGGACTAAGTAGAAAGCTTAAACCCACGCTTGAGGCTATGGGGGAAGTTTACATTCAAACCACCACCGCGTCCAAGGCTATCATGGCACTGATGGTGAATACTATCTCATCACACGGGATGCTGGCAGGTGTCACAGATTTGGCTCTTCCTAGGACTTTGCTCTGAGCTTGCAGACAGAGTGTCTCCTCCCTGTGTCTGTGTCCGTGTCCTGACCTCCTCTTCTTTCAGGACTGTGGTACAAAAGACCCTAGAATTTCCAAGCAGTATGCTGGTGGCGTGGAAGACCTGGTGCAAAGGCTGAACATATGTGATTATGAACAAAAGTGGCCATATGTTCATAATCACCTATGTTCGTAGTCATGTTGGATTAAGATCCTCCTGATGACCTCATTTTAATGAAACCAGCTCTTTCTAGCCTCATCTCCAAATTCAATATGTCAGGTATATTCATGAGTGTGCACGCCTGTGTGATAGATGTGCGAGTGCACACATACCTGACAATGTGTCAAGTAACACAAATAGCAATTCTGCATCTCAGCTCTCAGGTCAGAAGTCTTCCTCTCCCACCAGGACTCTCAAGGCGCAGACCTTTGGCTTTCTATCTCTGAAGCACCTTCCACGTAGCTCCTTTGGAGCAGTGTCCACATCTCAGCCCCCTTCCCATGGAACCCACAGTTCCCTAGCAGCTGGTACAGTCTTAGTGGAGGCTGCTGACCTCAGCGATGGCCCATGGGCCTCCAGCCAGCTCCCAGAAGGAAGTGGGTCCCAGGTGCCAGTACTTAGCCTGAGTGTACAGCCTCCTAATGTATGGAAAGAGGTCAGGACATGGCCACGCAGAACAGACTTTCCAGGGCTGGGCCCCTCACTTATCTGTGTGGGAGGAAGGAAGTGGTCCTGGGAGGGGTAGATGAGCCCTCTGGCCCCCACAGGAAGGGTTGGCCGTGCACATATGCCTGAGCCCTTCTTTTCCCAGAATCTGTGGGCCAGGGTTAACCCATGGGGGCTGGGGGACAGGTGCAGAGCTGAGGCCTCTCAAGACCACACATGTCCATAACAGGGGCCTCTCACTTAGGGCCTCCAGGGAGGGAAATGGAAGCGCACACTTTGTACTCCAGTGGTGTCCACTCTGGGCTAGATTTTGCTCTGATGCTAAGTGGCACCAGGGGAATAATTACTGCCTTGGCATCTAAGGCATTCTGGGAGGGTCGAGGCTCAGGGCTGTGTGCCAAACGCTTGCATGATTGACTACACACTGCTGCTGTGAGAAGGCCCAGAGTGCAGAGGACCAGGGTCCTTCAAGGCCTCTGCCCAACACACTTCTGCGGAAGAGATCGTTTCCTAGGAAGGGCCTCTCAGGTGCCACGTGGCCCAGTCCCCGACCTTCGCTTGCCAGGCAGAGCCTCACCTGGAAAGTGGGCAGTTGAATCAGTCAGTGGCCATAACACTGTCCACTTCACAGCACTGCAGGGCTTTGCAGAAGGGCTGCCTCAGCCCATACCACAGCCAGTGGAGATCTGGTGCCAGTGCTAAAACCACAGGGGTCCTGGGCAAGTTGAGCCCAGCAGTCACTGGGTTCTAGGCAGACATATATTCATGTGTGTGCATGTAAAGGTATGCACACACAGACACACGTGTGGTATGTGTATAAAGGTACATGTGTACACTGTGTGCATGTGTACATGTTGTATGCATGCTGAAATGCATGTATACACACTCATGTGTGTTGTATATGACAAAGGCATGTGTATATGGCTGTTTGGCCTATTCAACATGTGTGGTGTGCATGAATACATGTATGCACACATATATGGTATGTGTGTATACAGACATATGAACACATGTGTGCTGCACATGTGGATGTGTGTGCGTACAAATATGTGTATTTTCAAATTCAGCAGCTGCACTCTTGAGTGATGTAGAAACGAGCAGAGACAAGCTCCTGAGCATTCATGAGGCTGGGAAGCCAGTGTCTTCCCTCCAAGGCCCCAGAGGTCCCAAGAGGCTCATTAGGGAAGATGGATGAATCCTGGCAGCTCCCAGGCCAATGGAGTCACGTGCGCAGGAACACACACACACACACACACACACACACACACACACACACACACACACACACACAAGCACAGCCCATGGAGCTTGTTCCTGGCAGTTACATGAAGCCTGCTTCCTGGGGATGGTTGGCCTCATTAGTGGGGCATGAGTGATCATCTGCAGACAGACCTCCTTGGAGAGACCCTCCCAGCCCTCAGCAGAATGCAACCCATTTAAGATGAGGCTTTTTCTCTGAAGACCCTGGA
>PVHP010024550.1:0-26392 GCA_004024765.1 Zapus hudsonius | reverse complement strand
ACCATAGGCCGATAGCTGAGATTCTGGCAAGAGAGGAGCCACCACAGTCATACAGTGGAGGATCCAAATGGAATCCCACAGAGAATGACAGGATGAACAAGGGGCCCACAGCCACAGCCATTAAATCAACACAGGATAAGCCAATGAGACAGAAACCAATGATTTCGACACAAAGACCCCTAAGCTCACAACCTTAAAGCAGCCTTAATACTCATCCACCACAACTCAGGGAACTATGCAGAAGAGGGGGCGGAAAGATTGTGAGAGCCGTGGTGGGGGAGATTATCCAGAGGCATGGCCAGGAGAACCTGGCTGAATACTAGGCTGTCCATGGTCCCCTGTCATAAGGACTGATCCAGACGACCCATGGAGGAGGTTAGCCAGTGGAGGGGGGAGGGGAGGGCAGCGGGGAATTGGCAATAACAACTCATTGTTTGCCCACTAAATGTTGTAACTCATTATGGACAATAAATTTAAAAAAAAAGAAAAAGAAAAAAAAAAGAAAATCTGTGACCTAAGAGCTGGAATAAGGACAGATGAGTCAGAAGTTCAAGTGGGCAGTGCAATCAATGAAGGCAAGCGGTGTAGACTGAACTGTGCTCCTGGTGGTCCCTAGGTCGAATCCTTAACTCTCAGTGGAGGATGGAATGAAGAGACAGGCTCTTTCTGAGGTAATAACTTATATTTAGATAAATTCAGAAGGACATGGACCTTGTGGAGGGAGGCATTAGTGCCCTTTTTGGAAAAACCAGGAAGTTTGCTTACTTTCTCTACAAATAATATAAAATTGTGAGACTCCCAAGGAGATGACAGCCATTTATAAACCAGAAAGATTCCTCTCGCCAGAACCCAACCATGATCTCACACTGATCATGGACTTCTGGTGTCTAGAACTGTGAGGGAAATAGATTTCTGTTGTTTAAACCCCAACCCGATGGTATTTTATTATGGCAATCCCAGTAACATCATAGTATATGTATTGACAATGCACAATAGTGACTTTAATTTTAAATAAGTGGATTTATTTAATTATCTTAAATGGGTGACCTTATAGGCATTACTATATGGGCATCAAGGACAATTACCACACTCATGTGTCGTTGTGGAAAAATGGAATTCCATTAATTTTCTCCCAGACGATACCAAGGTGTTCCAGATTTATTCCATAGTTCCCCAAAGAACTACTTCAGTGTCTATTGCAAGTGACCCCGAGGGACCTCAACTCCATGTGTCATCACCACAATGAGTGGGTTGCGGGGTTGAGGCAGTGTCTTACCCTAGCCCAGGCTGACCTGGAAGTTACTCTATAGCCCAGAATGTCCTTGAACTCAAGAAAATCTTCCTACCTTAGCCTCTCAAGTACTGGATGAAAGGTGAAAATTTGGAATATACAATTTGTTGCAATGTCAAGAAATTTTATAGTTTGTGGGGGTGGTGAGGAAGGGAGATTGGTCTTTATTTCTACTTGAATATGTGTATGTGTGTATATGTGTACATGTGTGTGTGTTTGTGTGTATGTGGATGTGTGTATATGTATGTGTTTGTGTGTGTGCATATGTGTGTATGTGTGTGTTTGTGTGTATGTGTGCATGTGTGTGTGTGTGTGTGTGGGTGGGTGGGTGTGTGTGGGTGTTTGTGTGGGTGTGGTGTACAGGTATGTCTACCACATATAGGTACAGAGGACAGAAGTCTAGCACAAGTGTCTTCTTTCACTTGAATCCCAGGGCTTGCTGATTCAGCTAGTCTCTCTAGCCAGTGTGCCCTAGGGGATCCCCTGTCCCCACCTCCCAAGAGCTGGGATGACAGGGGGGCCACCACACCCAGCCAGTGTTTATGTGGGTAAGGAAGACCTCACACTTGCACAACCGCTGAGAAATCTTCTCCCCACCTCCAGTACAATTTGTAAAGGTATAAAATGTCCCTCAGAATGTAGTTTCAAACTAAGTTTCTGTGATCATTTTCCCACCTGCATTTCAAAGCTTTCATTCCCTGACTGGGACATGTTTCCTATCTTCTAAGCAGCAGAAAGCCTCAGTGACCAGGACATACAGAAATACTTTAAGATTGATGTCGCTCAAAGATTGACATTTTGGCTTTTATTACTGGAATTCCTTGAAGAATTAGATCTAATTTGCATTGATATTTGCCCGTTGAATTCTGAATGTTTCCTTTCCTCTCCATCATTCATCAGATTGTAACACTTCAGTCAACAGCCAAGTTATAATTTAGCAATGGCGTGACTTCACAGAGCTCCCTACGCTTTTGAATTGTTGACCAATTTAAGAAAAAAAAATCTGATTTGAGTTTTGTTTCATGAAGCAAAGGTAGGTCACACATAAAGGAAATGGCAAAGTATTTCATTTCATTTCCTTTTTTGCCAAGGAGTCTGTTTTGCACTAAGTTTCTTAAATGACACAGGTTGATTGTATTGACATGTCTTTTGTGGGCAGCGTGACCCCATTTGAGTTACCTATTGAGAGTTCTCTGTTTTATTAGGATGAATTGCAGCCTTCATGTACTGGGATACTTGCAAATGAATATGCCAAGAGAATGATGAGAATTTCAGAAATGTGTGCACATTTTAAGTGATATGTTAGCCTCTAACATCATTAGAATGTCGATAGAAAAAGACAAAGTGGGAAATTTGGTGCAGTGTTACCGCCAAACCTCTTCATCTAAAGTGACAGAAATTCTACCTGAAGAAATATGACAGTGTGTTTATATATCAAATAGTTTTATATGCGCCCGCATAAATACATGCAGTTGCTGAAACAGAAAGAATTACAAATGCTCCTGTCCTCACTGCATGATAGACAGAGTACATGACCCTCCCTCAGATAGACGCATTTTCTTTACAGCACAGGTTTTTTAAGTTTATTACTTGCAGCGCTTGTCAGTGGACACATACATATCTGGACCCCACATCTAGAGTTTCGGATTAGGTAAATCCAGAGTGAGGGGTGATTGATAGCATGCATTTCAAACAAGTTTCTACATGTTGCTAGAAGCTGCTGGTTTGGGATTATACTCAAAAAAACACTGTTTTCAACTACTGAGTGACTGAGTTTATTCTTTATTTGGTCAAGTAAGCACCTTAGAATCTTGAAATGAGTTCTTCCTACTTTTTGACCAAAATAACTACTGTGCCTTAGGTCTACATTTTGCATGATACCATCTAAACAATTAGTAACAACAAAGAGTAGTTAATCATGATTTATTTGTAATGAATCATCTTCCCGTGGTTTATCTCACTTGGGGTGATGGAGAAATCTTGGTAGGTGAACAGGCATTCTATAATTCATATTTTATAGATGCAAAGTAGAGTGCAAAATGCTTCTGTGCCCCACCCCATAATAATAAATTATAGACAGCAGACTCAAATCCCTGCTTTTTACCCCAAACTCTGTATTCTTTCTACCAAATGAATCCTCTTCCCCAATCTTTATATTCAACTTCTCTAGCTACTTGCATATTCATTATCTCATCTGATCCCTCCATGCACCAGTGGGCGACAGGTAGACCACATATTGTTATCTATATTTTGCAGATAAAAACTAGTATAAAAGATGAGGAAAGTGACTGCTATCATTCAGCCTGCATCGCTCCAAACAGTAGACGAATGCTTTCCTGTAACATTTACTAGCAGCATCAGAAATAGCAAGTAGTGCATTAGGTTTTCTTCCCAGTGATATCCAATGACATGATATTGTAACCCACCCATTTCTATAATTCCTACTTTTCTTGCTAGGAGTGCATTTGGAGGAAGAGGAGGGAATGATCAAGTTTAATATCACTCATTGGAAGGGAAGTGGGGAATGATTTTTAATCTATGCTTCAGATACTAAAGAAATTGTTCTTTCTGAATCTGATGTCTCTTCACCTCTAGTTCAGACTTCAAAATTTAACTTGCATATGTAACCACCTGGGGATGGAGATGGACTGCCTATTCTAAGCTAGTGGGTCTGTGGTGGAGCCCAGCACTCTGCTTTTCTGTAAAGCCTCAAGACAATGCCAGTTTGTATGATCAAGGTCCAACTTTAACAGGCAGGAACAATCCTGCTTTTCAAAGTCCCAGTTAGTTTTACTATTTTCTGAACTTAACCACACTCTGCCCAATGTCCTACTTGGAAAAGAAAACATATAAACATTTTAACTATATTTGGTGAATTTGATGTGCATTTTTGGGAATTTCTATGTATTCCCTTTTCTAGGATTTTGATATATCCAAGTATCTTCTAACCTACTTTGCTACAAGATTCCTTAATCTGTGTGGTCCATGGACCAGAAGCAGTACTAGTGATACATACTTGCTCCCTTCCTTCCTTCTTTCTTTTCTTTTTTTGTTTTGTTTTCTTTCTTTCTTTCTTTCTTTTTTTTTGTTTTCAAGGTAGGATCTGTCACTCTAGCTCAGGCTGACCTGGACTTCGCTAGGTAGTCTCAGGGTGACCTCAAATTCATGGCAATCCTCCTACTTCTGCTTCCTGAGTGCTGGGATTAAAGGTGTGCACCACCCTGCTTGGGTTGTGATACATGCTTTCTATAAAGGCAGAAATTCATTTAGCAGAAGAGTCTGACCCATCTCCATAAAAAGTATTTCACTTATTCATTCAGTTGAGCCCTTATTCTGGGTCTGGTACCACAATGGGAACTAAAGTCATAAGGATGAATGCTTTGTGAAGAAAACAGAGAAAAGCTAAACAAGTACTTAATACAGTTAAACTGAATGTGATCATTGCTCAAAAGGAAAATAATGATTACTAAAAAGAAAATGTGACCAAATTATATATATATATATATATATATATATATATATATATATATATATACGACACAAGAATATGAAGCTTTCAGAACACCAGCTAGCAGGTAAAGATGTAAGTCAAACAGGCAGGTATCAGCATAACTGAAATAACTGAACAGCACAAAGAGAAACTAGTCTAAATAGATACTATATAGAGAAATTTCCAAATTTAAAAATTCCAATCCAAAACCTTTTAGCAAGAAATTAATGAACTATTAGTTAGATCTATTCTATAATTCTAGTGTATAATTCATACTTTATTTTCTTCTGACTTATGCTTATCACTGTATTTAGTTTATACTTAAGAAGTCATTTCTCTGCAACACTTCTAGTGTCTGTAACTAGAATAACAATAAAACTAACAGTAACTGAATAACTCACCTGATGAACTGAGAACTTATGGTATGCTAAGCATTTTCCTGAGAATAAATACATGAGCCGGGGATAGTTTTTAGAATATTATAATTCTTACACACTATAGAAAAACATGAATAAGTATTCATAAATTAAATGAGATTTTATTAATTCTATAGGACTTCTTCAATTAACACTCTTCTTGAAAGTCTTCCAAGAAGTTATATTGGTAAAATTATGTTATCTGTGGGATGAGCATTTATGTTTTACATAGAACACTGAAATTTGAACAAAAACATTTTTGAAATGTAAGTATTATAACCTACTACATAGATTTTAGATGGCTATCGAGTTAAAGGTAGGAGAATTAGTTGGGTAGGGGTTTCAGTGGCATGCTCAATGGTTTAAACTTTATTTCAAAGATATTGAGATGGTGAAATATTAAGCAGAAAATTAGCTTTACTATTTTCTTATTGAGAAAAAGAAGCAAAGAATTCAGTTAGAAAGCTAACAAAATACAGTTGAAACAACATATTATTGGCTGTGACAGTGAGGAAAGGTGAATAAATTCATAGTTATTAAGGAAAACAGTAAAAACAATGTGTCCAACAATTTATTGCTAGGTCAAAATAAGAGAAAGCAACTGGAAACACTCTGAACTTTCTGACTTAGACAAATGTTACCTCCTTACTGTGAAAGTTTCTTAACACTAATCCTATGCCCCCCCCCAGGATTTGATTAGGAGACCTGAGATTTTGTTGACAAAGACATCAATCATGTATTAACTGGCATTTTATGAAGGGTATCAAGATATAGTCTAGTTAACTTCCATAGTCAAGGTTTCAAAGTCAACTGTGGACATTTGGAAGAACTTCTCATTTCTATGTAAGCCACATCAGGACAATGTGAGTCCTGTTATGTTTCTCTTCAGTGGCTTTTTTAGTTCCCAAGTAAATAAAAGTCATCTAATTTATAATTTAATTATGCAGATATTTGTCCATTTCAACAAGGTTATGATAACTTGCATATACTTACACACAGATGTACATAATGTTTTTTTGTTTGTTTGTTTTGTTTTTTTTGAGGTAGGGTTTCACTCTAGCCCAGGCTGACCTGGAATTCACTATGTAGTATCAGGGTGGCCTTGAACTCATGGTGATCCTCCTACCTTTGCCTCCCGAGTGCTGGGATTAAGGGTGTGCACCACCACACCCGATTTGTACATCATGTTTTTGAGTAGAGTTCTGTTAACTGCTTAAAGTATCACTCCTGAACACTAAGGGCCATTTTTTTGTATAACAGTTGAATCCTCTTTCCCAAGTCTTGGGAAAATGTTGTATTTTACCATTACAGGATGTATTTCACTACAATTAATAGACAGACTAGGAATACTGTCCTCTAGAATAAGGTCATATGACAAAACCATGCTAGAAAATCTATCCCAAACAGGAATACAATCTAATTACACTGTGTGCATACATTAAAATTCTTAATAGTATGTATAAATATGAAAGAATTAAAAATGAACTTTACAATTTGTGTGCCTTTAAAGCAGGATATTTAACTTTGAAAAGACGCATGACCAAAGCATCATGATTCCACATGAAGATGCTTATCCATATTCCTAAATGTATCATCATCCCAGGCCTGTATGTGTGCTGTATTTTATGCCTAGGGTACTTTTCTTCCCTTATTTCCCTGACCAGGTACTTCTTTTCTGAGGTCTCAGCAAAATATTCCCCCAGGGAGCTTTGCTGGTCTTGCAGAATTTACTATATGGCCCTGTTTTATGGTCTTATTGAATGCTATGATTTTATTTTATAATGTATGAATCTAATTAAAGGGTTATTCATGCGATTATTAGTTTAATGCTCTGTTCCCTTGTTGAACTATAAGCTCCATTTGTTCAGAGACCATGTCAGTCTCAGAGTTCAGTGTGTCTTTTTACAGCTTGTGCACTCTAGAAATAATCCTGACCAAATGAGTGATTTGTGTGTGAGAGCAAGGTTAATCTGAATATAATTCTGTGTATTAATGAATGATAAATTTTGGAATCAATAGTCAAATTAGACATTGAAAAGAATATATCAATATTTTTCTTAAATTTGCTCCTATTTTAAAGGGGGAAAAGTGAATTGTAATGACAGTCAATACAAGGAACAAGTGAGAGCAGTTCATATCACAATTTGAACTTCTCATCATTAGGAGTTGCTCCTAAGTAGGTAATAACCTTTTACTTGCAAAGCACACACATTTGACTCTTCCATATATGTATGCTATCCACCTGGCTCTCAGAATCTTCTGGGAGGTCCATATGAGAAAGCCCCAGATAATTTCCTGTAATTTAAGCGATGGATGATATGTTCTCTGTGCTGAAAATGAAATCATGCTAATAGTAATGTGTTTACTCAAAGCTAGATATGGGCTATTCATAACATAGGTTCTGGAATTTGACCTAAAGAAATGACTTCAGTTTAACATTATATCTTCTTTTTCCCAGACCCATGAAGCAAAAATTCCTGCTTATTATATTGGGGATGTTGTGCAATCAGAAATAAGACAGATGAGAGAGCAGTATTCATTGAGTTCACAAATGCTTTCAGGGCTGAGAGATGGCTAAGTGGTTAAGGCACTTGCCTGCAAAGACTAAAGATCTGGGTTCTATTCCCCAGTACCCATGTAAAAACAGAAGCACAAAGTGGCACATGCATCTGGAGTTTGATTGCAGCAGCTGAAGCCCCTGGCATGCCCATTCTCTCTCTGTCTCCCTCCGCTTGCAAATAAATAAGAAAAGGGAATCACAGACCATGTGACTAATGAGAAAAATGATCTTTAGGAATTCTTGGAGTCCCATTGCTTCCTTACAGCACAGCATGTTCTACAAAGCATTTCATTTCATTTTCTCTATATATGTATATATACGTATATACATATACATATATATGTATATATATATATATATATATGAGACATATAAATAAACATAGGGTAAAATCTTGTATCCCCTTACCCCCTGGTGTCCTTTTCCCAGAGGTCCCTTCAGTAGGGCTCTTGATGCTCAGTGTGGGTAATAAGTGCCTGTGTTAGTTTCTGGGGGATCATTTCTTAAGTAAGGTTTATTATATATGTCTGTTGATACCAAATCTGCCTTCTTACTGGACAGAAAAAAATACACAGTATCTCCTAAGTTGTTCTCAAAACCTTCAGTGCATCTTTCACATTTTCCACATAGAGAAAGATACAGAGTTTAAAGAAGCCAAATATATAGAAAGTCTCCCTGTCACCCTGAGCACTCCCAACACCATGTGAAGCAGACTGAGGAAAGGAATTCCCTGGAAATGTTAGAGGAAAGATCCAGATAGAGTTATATGAAGAGGGAGGAAGCCTTGCTCACAGAAGAGATCAAACACACTATAGAAAATACATGTTACAGTGCAATTGCCCTCAGGGAGTCACAGGACTAGGAAAGCCTAACTTAATTAAGGGAAAAAATAGGTCACATTTAATAACTGCCTATGTGACACATCATTTTGACTATGTAAAGCAACCAAAGAGGAGAAAAATTAAGAAATCGGAAATATAAGAAAAATACCCCCAGAAATGCATCTTCACATTCAAGGTGTTTTGCTTTTGCATGTATGTATGAAAAGCCCATCATTCTAATTTCACCCTCTAGAAACATTTGTATTGTACGTGACAAAGAAACCTCATCAAAGGAACATGAAACAAAATAGCCTAACCAGAAATTAAAACAGAAGAACTGAATTGAGATGATAAATATTCTCCTCATAAAAATGTACCATGAATCTTTTTTTTCCTTTTTCTTTTCTCCTCCTTCATGGTATCAAAAGACAGATAATCAAACACTTGTGATCCCTGCATGGAATCTTTCCTCTTTTAGGTCGCGATGTCTCTGTGGGGTCGAGCTAATTACAGGTACATTTCCTCTGTAAGGCAGTCATACCGAACTCAGGAAAGCACAATTAATAATTGAACAAAGCTAGCTGGATTTTTTTTCCCCTCACAAGGTGATAGTTTGCAGGTACCTTTGCTGTCACACAGGGATCAAGTCTCTTTCGTGGGTGTCTCAGAGAAAGACTATACATGATTTGCTGAAAAGGATCAACCCGTTTCCAAAATTTGAAAGAATTTAAAAAATTCACACACAAAAATTCCTACTTTCCTTTACAGAATAGTCAAGGAAAGTTCTCTCTCCTGTCACTAGGAAGGTGATTTTGATCAGGTGGTTATTTAGGCCATATATGAGAAATGAAAGAGAGAGCTTGGGAGCTGATACCTATTGTCCAGGGAACAGTGGTCTACCTTTGAGTCAGTCTGCAGATGCATAAGGGTGCTCGTTTTGAGTGCTGGAATAGAATCTCACTCACAGAGAGGGCTTCCATGCATGGCTACAGAAAAGTACAGTTCTTTTCTAGAAATGTCTCAAGGAACTTGATAGAGGATACCTCCAAAGCCCTTTGATTCCAGAAAATCCTTGTCCTAGGTCCCTGGCTATGGTCATAAGTGGTGAAGTATATATTTTTGTCTAAAGGGCCAAAAAGAACATTTGAAACTTTGTAAGTGGAGTAATATTTTGTTGTTGTTGTTGCAACTACCCAACTCTGTTAAGAGCAAAGGCAACCAGAGATAAAATTTAATTAACGTGCTTGGCTGTGTTTCAATAAAACATTATCTATCTGCACTGATGTTGGAGTTTCATATATTTTGCATATCAAAGAGGAAGTTATTTTTATTTCTTGTAATCATTTAGCAATTTCACAACTGCTCATAATTATAGGCAGTGAGTACCTAAGTGAAGAAGATCAGAATTGGTCTACAGGTTAGAGTTTGCTGACCTCTGGGATTGGACAATTAGGAATCCTGAGGAATTCATCATTATTTTTGTAGTTGAGTTTGAAGCCTCTAGAATTTTCTAAGTTTACAAAAGTACTATCTTTTCTATGCATAATATCACCCATCCTCAGGTTTTGGGTTGACTTAAAGCATCAAAGAAAGTCAAGTTATTCAGGATTCAAGTCAAATATTCATAATTTTGGGGAAAGGTTAAAAGATTATAACATATTTGAATGAATTTTAAGTTATTAACAAAAGTTAGAGAAGATAAAAATAATGGCATGAAAATAGGAGTTTTGAAGGTATTTAAATTTGGTGCCATAAACACCCAAGTAGTTTCATCTAAAAACAATTTTATTTATGTGTAATTTATGCATAATAATTTATGTTCAGTTAAATCAGCAACAGGTTGGGCTGTAAGTTTACTAGCAGTCAATACAATAAGTGATTAATGATAATTTATAATAATTCTAATCATAGAAGGATTTAAATAATCTCTATAACATTACAACAAACACAATGATTTCATAAGTTATCTTTCATAAGATATTTAAATATTGGACATTGCTTTTATAACAAGTTATTAGTCATTAAAAAATGCTAGATGGGACCAGGTAGGTGGTATAGATTTGGAGCTAATAGGATGTTCCCAGGGAGATTGAGGTCTAAGAACTAACTTATTTCATGACAAAGATGCATAATTTTTGCATCCTACTTCAGATAATTCTCCATATGTAATTTTCTATGTCAGGTACAAAATGATTGTATGAAGCAATGAGTTTGTTGCTGTCTGAAATAAGTAGCTCTGTGTTTTTATATAATACCAATAAATGATGAGTTGTATACATTAATAAGGATGGGTTTTCTGTGACATTTTTCTGAGAAGAGAGGGTTCTAATAAGAATAACTGCTGAAATATAAATTAATTCTACAAGTTGGCATAAATGTCCCATTGAAATTAACTTGGGGTATAATGTCAAGAAAAGGTCCCCTACACTCCTGTCACAATATACAGAGATTTGCAAAGACACCTCAATCAAACATTATTCTGGCTTTTAGAGATATCTCAGGATAGCTCTGATGGTGAGTTCAATTTTGCATGTTTATAATGTTCATTCTAAAATGGTTATCTTTAAATTGCTTACAGTGCTGTCTTTCACACACAAAAATTTAGTAAAATGCTTAAATTGGGATCTACTTCTGAGGAAGGTGGTAAGAATGGGGGTAGAAAGGATGCAGAAGACATTCCTGGAAGTCATTTCTTGATTTTTACTACATGTTAGTGTCTAGGGTTCATGGAGAACTTAATAGATCTTAGTTCATATCTAACAACTATACCAGGGCCAGATGACAAGCCCAGGACTGTAGAGATCATACAATTGTGTATTATTCCTGAATAATTAACTCACAGGACACTATATATTTGCAAAGCAAAGGCAACCAAAAATGATATGAATTTAATTTACACAAAACATTGTTCCAAGACATCCAATCACTTAAATGGCATGTATATTAGATAAAAATCAAGTTATTTGTTTTTTGGAGTTATTTCATATTAAGTAAAAATTATATATCTGTATATACCATTGACCTTATGGAGATGAAGGCATTAGCAAAGACATGGGAATTACAAATGTTACTATCTTATCAGTGTTTTAATAAAAGGTATGTATTTTTTCTTTGATCCAGTGTTATTATAAATAGGAGGTGGCATCCTGGAATACGGATGGTGGCTTACCAGTTGGTGTAAGGTGTCTCCAGGTGATAACAGGTTCAGGGCGGCCATTGGCCATGCAGACCAGAGTCACATTGCTGCCCTCATTCACAGTGACATCCGAGGAAATGTTGGAGATCTTTGGTGGAACTGTAAAGAGAAGAGAAAATTGAATATGTAAGCACATCAGTAAAGCAAGCTACCTGGAGTTGGTAAATTGCAATTTTCAACATCAAAGCTGAGGAGTCAGGTTACTTAGAATTCTCATACATTCCATTTGCTTACCAGATCTCTTCAGAAGTCCTAAAGGACCTATAATGTGAATACACTTCCCACTATGACCATCTGAGTGCTGTAGGAAGTTTGGAGTTACATAATGAAAATGTCTTTGTTCTTTTCTCGTTAGGAGAAGCTTCACTCACATATTAGAAGGTATGCACATTTGGAAAAAAATATTTATGGTCTGGGGAGATGGCTTAGCGGTTAAGGCACTTGCCTCCAGTGCTTAAGGCCCCTGGTTCAATACCCCAGTACCCACATAATCCAGACCCACAAGGTGGTGGCCCTGGTGGCTCTCTCTCTCTCTCTCTCTCTCTCTCTCTCTTTCTCTCTCTGCCTGAAAATGAATAAATAAAATATTTTAAAAATATTTACTTGTAAGGAGACGCAAGAGAGAGGAGAGAGAGAGAGAGAGAGAGAGAGAGAGAGAGAGAGAGAGAGAGAGAGAGAGAGAGAGAATGGGTGCACCAGGGCCACCAAATGCTGCAAATGAACTCCAGATGCATGTGCCACTTTGTACATCTGGCTTTATGTGGGTGCTGGGGAATTGAACCCAGCAGGCAAGTGCCTTAACCACTGAGCCATCTCTCCAGCCCACTTTTTAAAAATAAATTCACAGGAAATTTTTATCACTGTTTCTTAAAGTTGTCATCTAATGCAAAAAGATTATAGAACAATATTTTTTATAATTGCTAAGAAAAATGATTTCATTTAATATGACTAAATCATTGTGTTAGTAAGAGGTTGTACCTCTCTTGTAAAGCCATAGAAGTAAGCCATGATATAAACACTGCAAAAAAGATTCCACCTTGAGTGTTAGTAGTAACAGGCCAGATTTGCTTTAGAGCATAAAAGTGAATTAATAAGACCTGTTTCAAGAAAAGTACACATCCCAACTATACTATATTACTCTTAATACTATCTTTACAACTGCTAACAATTTAATGATAGCTAACTATAATTAAACAGGTTTATACCTAACACAATGTGTAATTGCTTTACGAGTATCATATCAATTAATTCTTGTAATTAAGCCATGGTATTCTATGAGAAGTAGTACATCTACAGATGAGACACAGAGACATAAGCGAGGCAGAGTGAAAGCAGAGGAATTTGAATTCCAGCAGGCTCTAGGACCCTCGCTCTTAAGCATTTCTTGAAGGGAATTTCATCTTTGCAATCCAGGCTACCAGATGGCTGAAAATGACAGAAATTACTTTTTTGGTGATGTGAAGAATGAGTCCCCAAGGGCAAGCTGCACTGCTCTCCGACTTCCTTCATTAGTGTTCAGGGTGGCAGCATTAGATCCCACTTTGGTCCCCTTCAGCAGCAAGTGTGGGAAGTGAATTACTCACAAATTTCATCACAGAGGTTATACACTGATTACAAATAGGCAAGTCTATGGTTGACTGTGATTTTCCTTTTTCTTTTTTCTTCAAACTCAGTTTCCTGTGTGGTTTCCGTGAAAGTATATTTCTGAGGGAGGACGAGGAAGCATGAAGGAGTTCAATAATAAAAGAATTGTATTTTTGTCACTGTTCCTACTTATTACAGACTCAGTGCCCAGCAGGAACACTTTCTGCTTACAGAGGCAACTGAAGCTCCCTGTTAAGAGCCATCCATGGCATCCTGGCAAACAGCATCTGACCAGTTCAGAGTGCCACAGGAAGGAAGCTGGTGGAAAGTCCTTATGATCTTAACATTCCTCTGACAATGACATTTTATTGAGCTTCCAGGAAGAAAGAAGTTTGGCTCTAAGTCAAGCCCAGTTGCAGAAGATTCCCATCTTTAGCAATCACTATTGGTAGAATTTCTATTCTCCCTTTAGCTATTGGTTCACAGGTTATTTTCTTGTGTTCATACATTGACTTGTGATATATGTTCTCCCAGACTTTTACAATATGGACCTGGAAGGTGAAACCATTTTATCAGGAAGACCATGAGGAGTCTAATGTGATAGAATCAAGAACTATGGTTCACCTTACAACTCAGCCTCTCTAAATGCCCAGTTGTTCTATCATTTAATGTTCACTACCTCTATTACCAGTGGAGCAATCCAGCGCTCAGAACTCCAGATAAGTTATAACCAATCAGTGATGGTGTGCCAAAGAGCAAGATAAAACATTTCCATTGCTTTCTTTAACAATCCAAAACTGAAACAGGAAGCTCTGTAGTAATTATAAGAGCCTACCTTAACGCAAGTTATAGTTACATGTGCATTGAACACAAGACACAGTATAAGAGAACCCATACAGATGTTTACTCATTGAAAAGTTACAACCCATATATTATGAGAATAAAGGAAGGGAATATTGGGGAGGGGAGTGCAGTGCTAAAGAGGAGTCAGGGTTGGGAGTGATGGATAGGAGGAGGTGAGAAGCGAGTTACCCAAAACTAAAGATATATTAAGAAGCCATATGGAAATCTACTACTTTGTAAGGTAATTAAAGATAATAATTTTAAAGAAAGAGTTTGAACCACGGCTCCCCCAAATCATCAGTTACTAATCCAAACCACAGTAGCATAGATGAATGCTGTTCTTAGCCTCCATCATGCAAGTCCCATTTATTTCAGTAGCAGAGATGAGTAGGGAACAAAATATTGAGAATAATTGACAACTGTGTGCTAGTCTTGAATGAAACATCAATGTCACCTCATCTAAGGCTCAAGAACATTATGAAACATTGGGCAGAAAGGTTGTAAGAGCTGAAGGATGAGTGGGGAGTTGGGTAAGGCTGTTCCCAGGCCATAACAAGGCTATATCACCCTTAGGATCTCACCTTAGCTGTGGTTTCCTGGGCAAAGTTGAGCTAGTCAATATTCCAGCATTGGAAGATAAAGGAGCCCACACTCATGAGACCCCATTCCTCCCAGAGGAACTACAGGCTGGTAAGGGTTGTTGACTTCGACAGAGCCTGATGCTAGGATTATGGGTTGGGGTTCAACCAGTGTTTGGGAAAATAATTCTTAAGTTCTACACTCATTCGTGGGAATCTTCACACAGCTCAAAGAAGATGTCTCCTTGAATTTTTCCCATTGAGTAAGCATTCATTTTGCTCAAAAAATACAGCTCTTATCAGTATCTTTCCAGCTGCCTCTTTGGTATTTCACTATTAAGTTCTTTACCCTTGATTTGGTGTGGGGGTTGTTGTGTTTGTTTGTCATAGAGGCCCTTACTATGTAGCCTAGTATGTCTTTGAACTTGTGATTTTTCCTTAGCCTCCTCAGTTCTGAAATAACAAGGCCTATACCTTTAGGCCTGACTAACATCTTTGACTCTTAATCAAAAGAAAAAAAAGTTATCTATGGCACAGATATGTGTATTTAAGGAACATAGGAAGAAGGACAAACTTGGACTCTCATTTCCTCAATTACAGATTTACTTGAACTTCCTTGTATGCTTTTCTTTTTCCCTTTGCTTTCTTCTTCCTAGGAGGAATTGTACTTGTATATCTAACGGTTTACTAGGTTCATTCCTAGCTTCTTATAGCAGCTCATGAAATTTAAATTCAGTACATCACTTATAACAACAAGGTGGCATTTCAAAACTGTTTTATTTCCTCCTACCTTCTGTAGAAAAACTTTGGGAAGTAAAATATATGACTATTATTACTGCCATTTTATCCATGTGGACACAAGGGACAAAATAGGTAAAAAATTACATAGCTGATGAAAGCTGAGACCAAAACCTGTGCTTTGTACATTTTCCAATTTTTTTTCTTCCTCAAAGCCACATTTATCTCTACAAAAGTGATACAAAAGTATTTTTTCACTTTGCTTTATTTCTCCATAAGGATGACTAGCTTTGATGTACCACTGAACACGATAATCTTATTTGTACTAACAAACAGAAAGTGTTCCTTTTTCAAAATTATTGTAATATTGATCTATGCTCAATGATTGGGTTATCATAACACTTTGAGTAGCCTGTTTCTTTTGGGGCTATCCACTAACAATTCTTATTCCTAAGCTATTACTGTGATTTATTATATTTTCCTACTTAAAATGCTATGAACCATTTATTTAGTTTTCAACTTATTCAGTTTCAGTGATCTGTCCAATTTGTCTGGATTATTTTTGTTTTTCTTAGTGAATAATGAGAGGTACTTATCCTGAAAAGAATTGACCTTTTGTTATCTTAATGCAATTTTCCTTAATTTCTTCTTTGGTTCTTAATTTTGTTTGTAATTATTTTTGTTTTGTAGCAGTTTAAACATCCATGGACTTTATAGCTATAAATCTTTCTGTGATTTCTCTCATTGTTTTATATATATAGTCTTTTTTTCCAAATCAAGACCAGTTAAATACTATTTTTTCTTTTATTTCTTTTTATATTGCAATTTTATGTCATCTAAAATTTACTTGTGGTATGAGAGATAATCACATTTTCCTCACCCTATAGTTTTAGCCAATTTCCCCAGTACTAGTTGTTAAATAAGATAAAATGCAGATACTCTCTTGGTTTTCAGATTCACCCTACAAAGTGTTGACTAATTATTAGCACAGTACTTCTGACCACCATGTAAATATAATCCTCACCATGTTGAGTCATTTTACCAAAGCAGTTAAAAGTATGCAAAATCATCTTTTTATGATTTAAAAAAGATATTTTATTTATTTACTTGCAATCAGAGAAAGATAGAAGAGAGACAGACAGAGAGAATGGGCACACAAGAGATTCCAGCTACTGCAAATGAACTTCAGACGCATGTACCACTTTTTACATCTGCCTTTATGAGAGCAATTGTGAATTGAACCATCGTCATTGGGCTTCACAAGCAAGTGCCCCAACCATTCAGAAACTCCTCTAGCTATTTTTTAAAATGTATTTTATCTTTCTATATTATTATTATTATTATTATTGTTATTATTATTATTGTTATTGTGGTTTTTCGAGGTAGGGTCTCGCTCTAGACCAGGCTGATCTGAAATTCAGTCTCAGGGTGGCCTTGAACTCACGGCAATCCTCCTACCTCTGAGTGCTGGGATTAAAGGCGTGCGCCACCACACCCAGCTCTATCTTTCTATATTTTTTCAACTCAAACTCTTTCAGATATCCTGTGTCTGTCAACTTTCGTGGGAATAGATCTGCTTACATTCTAATCCAGTCAGAAAAGTTATCCCCTACATCCTCGTCATTTCTTGGTCATGACTAATGTGTTAATGTCTCAGTTGGGCCTGGTAGCTCAGGTCTGTAATTCCAGCTACTTAGGAAGCTACCAGGAGTTTTTTAAGAGTTCATGGCTGGCCTTGGGACAGAGTTCAATGCCACTGATTTAGTGAAACCCTGACTAGAAATTACAAGTACAACAGTGTTGGGATATGTAGCTCAGTGAATGAATGCATGCAGGTGCTGAGGTAATATTGAGAATACATTCCTTTTTCCTTTGGTAAGATGCATTCGTTTTCTTTTTAGGAGACCATCACTGGCCTAAAGCCATTAATTTGTTGGGAATGTCAATTAATTGACCCAATTTTCCTTGGTCAAGAAGTGGGTATATGATCCAAGCTGGTCCATTCAGATTTTTCTTCTTTAGAATATGTTTTTAATTAGAAACGTCTCAAAGAGGTCAAAATGGTACAATCTGTGGCAACCTGTGGTAGTGTCTCAATGCATCCCTGTTTGCACAACCTTGCTCGCCCATGTCTTCCTGATCATGGGGAGCACACATTTTTCCATTCCTGAACCCTGTAACTTGTTTTATCCAATAGAATGCCAGCATCTAGATCCCTAAGACAGTTGCTCATCTGGACTCACTCACTCTTTCGCTCTACCATCACCATGAAAAGAACACACTCCTCTGAGCCTCTTACATCCCAGGAGAAAGAGGTGAGAGACGGCTGGCTGAAATGCAGGTGTCTAAGCACACATTTCACACAACAAATAATGTTTTGTATGTGTATGTGTGAGTAGTATGGATGTGTCAGTGTGTATGCGTGTGTGCAGGTCTGTGTGCATATGTGTGCATGGGATTGTGTGTGCAGAGGTCAATATCAGCTGTCTGTTAATATAAGCTTTGTCACTGAACCTTCAGCTCCTTGATTAGGCTACACTAGCTCACCAGCAAGTTTTAATGATCCCACTGCCTCTGCCTCCCCAGCTCTGGGATTCCAGGCATATGCCATCCTGCTTGGATTTATGTGGATTCTATGGATCTGAAAGCAGGACCTAACGCTTGCATGGTTTTCCACCCTTGATTGCATAAAATATATTCATTTAAGATTTAAATGAAAAAAATCATTGTTTTAAGTTTTACTAGGCATTCTATAATTTCATTGAGCAAATCTGACTGTAAGAACAGAGGCTCTTCTATTGAACTCCAGCCTCTACCAGCTGAGTTGCACACTTAAGAGAAATAAAGCATAACTATTTTTCATGTTCCTGATTCTTGGAGTGGTTTGTTCAGCCACAATGGTTAGTTCACACACGTTACAAAAGGGAAGCCACCTGTGAAGACAACTATTATTCTTCACCGTTATAGTCACCGGGTCTCTAGAGAGGCTTCACTTCCATGCATCCCATGGCGAGGGAAGCCTTTGCTCCCTTTTCTTTGGTTCTAGGAGCTGAATTCCACAGTATTCTGATCAATCACTCCCTTTACACAACAAATTAGCCAGTCGATTTCTATTGCTTAAATCGAAGAGTCTTAATTGTTACAAACTGGAAAGTAATTGTGAGGGCAAAATCTACATAGGGACTACTCCATAAAGGTGTCATTTCTATGGAAGGGCTGTTTTGCCTTGCACATTACCTTTTTATTTTGAATATTTTATTTATTTATTTGCAAGGAGAGAGAGAGAGAGAGAGAGAGAGAGAGAGAGAGAGAGAGAGAGAGAGAGAGAGGGAGGGGGGGGGCATACCAGAGCCTCCAGCCACAACAAATAAGCAAAATCCAGATGCATGTGCCATCTTGTGCATCTGGCTTTCAGTAGATACTGAGGAATCAAACCTGGGTCAATGGGCTTCGTAGGCAGTGCCTTAACCACTGAGAAATCTCTCTAGCCCACTCAGCATTGATTTTTATGTGTTGGTTCATGTTGCTTTAAAATAAGCCTAGGCTAGGAAGCTATCTATTCCATTTGTGGATTTCTTTCCTTTTTTCTTGGTCCCTAAATGACCAAATAAGACAATGATATCAGTTCCAGAGCAGAAACAAGGGTGTCCCTAGCCTCAAATAATTAGTAGTTATTACTTGTATAGAATTCAAAATACCTTTTTCTTTTGAAGTTTTGAAGCAGGATCTTAGGTAACCAAGGCTGGCAATAAAGTCAATATGTAGCCAAAGATAATTCTGAATTCCTGATTCTCCTACCTCTACCTCCCAAGTGCTAGGGTTACAGACCAGCATTACCACACCTGATTGGTTTTTTTCTGTACTGAATTTTATTAATTTTATTTTTAAAATATTTATTTATTTGTTTATTTATTTATTTAAAGGAGAGAGAGAGAATAGGAACCCAGGGTGTCTAGCTACTGCAAACACACTCCAGATACATATACATCTGGCTTTGTGCATCAGTTCCCTAGTTCCCACATAAAGCCAGTTGTGCAAAGCAAGCAAATGCCTTAAGTGCTGAGGCATCTTTCCAGCCCTTTTGAGTTTTGAACCTGGGGATTAACACATTCTAGGCAAGTGATGTCACTGAGCTCTGTCCCTCCAAATGCTTTTCCTAACAGCTCAAATTAGTAAAAAATTAGTCTCATTACTTACTGCAGATTTAAAATTGAGGTAAGTAATATTTACATTATTGTGGGGAGGTGGAGTGGTTTTTTTTTTTTTAAAAAAAAAGCCTCTCTGTGATCCCAGGACTCAGGAGGCTGATGTAAGACAGATCTGCCTTGGCTATGTAATGAGACATTGTCTCAAAACAAACAAACAAACAAATAGCAAACAAACAAACCACATTCTCAGTTCCTCATGCTCTAACTTCTATTAGACACAGCAGGAGAGATCAGCCCTGTCATTTGCACATGTAACTAAACACAGGTTTGGAAACCACAACCTGCTTCTTGAGTAGCATTTGGCTTTAATCAGCATGATCCCAGGCTTCAAGAAGAAGAAAAATACACAGTGTAAGAAATAAATGCCATTGAGTGAAACATCAGACTTCCATACAGCTTGGCATTTTGCTTCTGAAAATGCCACAAAAAGCATGTTTTGCTGCAGGGGGTGGAAGTCCCTAGGAATAAGGAAAGGATGGGGACCTGGTGCCCAGTGGGTGAGGCTGAGCCCCAGGGGACTCTGATCCTTCCCTGCAACTTGTTCATAGCAGACAGATTATCATCTGATATTTGTTTTCTAATCCTCCTCCTCATAGGAATCATGAAACTGGTTAATCAATTTTAAACAAACAAAATAATATTAAGTAATTTAAATCTCTTTGAGACTTGGTCTCTTCATCTAACAGTTGGCCGTAAATGAAGAAGCTTGGTATTCGATAATATCGCAGGGTTGATGTTAATATCATGTAAAGGCATACATGTCAGCTGGACTTACAAACTTTAAGAGAAGCTATGAATTTAATTATTATTCATACATGTTAAAACAAGCTAGTCAAGTAGTATCGGGTTAGCCTTTCTTACAATAATATGATAAAATGTTTTCTATTTCTATGCTAGTGGCATTCTCATTATATTTTTGTAGACCCCATTACTACAAAAGGTATAGGCAATTACTGTAATTCATAATTAATGATTAGTATTGACATCAACAATAAGTTGCCTCAAAGGTAGGTATTGAGTTCCTCTATAATACTTGACATTGCTCTGCCAATATATTCAGCCCTTAGTCAATGTCTAGATATTTTACCTATAGTAAAATGTGAAAAAGATATGAACATATACAATCCCAAGTGAATGAAGCATCACCAGTTTTTAAAAAGAAATAACTAACTCTTGGGTTTCTAAGATGTTCTCTAAAAAATTGTCAGTATAATATGTTTGTAATGTAAGTCTCAATAAAATATAGGTCTTCTTGAATTTGTTGTTGTAAACAACAGATGTTGCCAGGTGTTTCGTGGCTGTAATTTGAGTCTATGAAGCTTTAGGCCTTGTAGTAGAATAAAATAACAGGCGATGATCATTTCTTTTCCAGTAGCCTTAGTGCTCATGTTTCTCGGGGTCCATTTCCAGAGCAAGAAACATCAGCCTCTGAAGTTGTTGCTGTAGGAACACGATTCCATATACACATGAATTTTATGGGGAGTAGGGAACGTATAGGTTAAGTATTGAGTGACAATGAGGACAAAAAACATCCTCATTCTAAGTATTCGGTATTCAAAATATTCCCAGGGGCAATTATCAGTGCTACATTTATGCATGCATTAAAGATGAACCGAATAATTTAAGAGGAATTATATGATAATTATTTAGGAGAAGAGAGAAATTGCATGCATAAGTCAAAACAATGTTGAGTGTGACGCACTATGAGCAGGTATGTGATGACAGAGTGAAGTCAGAAAGGACCATGCAAGTGTAGTTGGTGCCTGGACTGACCCCAAAATATGTGGTCATGCTGCCCAGTGGACTTCAGGGATTCTATTATTTCAGTGAGCTGGAAATCAACATGCCATGCAACCTCCCAAGTGATCTTGGTGTGATCGTGTTATGTAACTGACCTGACCCCCCTAACCACCTTTGCTAGGATGTGTGTGAAGGAGGATGACATACCCAGCAGGTAATGGCCGAGTTGGGAATTGAAGTATGGCTGCTTTCCCTGTTTCTTTCTCATGCAGCCTTCTTCTAGTGATCTTACTGATCTCACCTCCTCAGCCCTTTCTTGCTGCAGAGGAGCTCAGACCTGATATGAGTACATAAAAATGGTACATCCAAACAATAGCATGGGAAAAAAATCTCATCTTCTTTTGATCTTCTTTTAATCAGACAGGAGAAGTTCCTGACAGTACATGCAGCTAACAGTGCCTAAAGCCTCACTTACCATAGTCCTCTGAGATTTGGCTGACATTTACAGAGCTAGCCAAAGGTTTGTAAGCTGGGTAAGATTTACCCTTTTGGGCTTTTGGGGTCTACATTATCACATTCTCAAGTGGCCCTCAAAGTCCTTGCCACTATTTATTGTAGGCTGTCAGATTTATACAAGGTCCCTAGAAACTCAAGCCAGTCGCTACCATCAAAAAAGGAGGGTTAATTTAGGTTGTTTCTAAATAACTCATAGTCATGGGACAAAGAAATGCCATACACTCACTTTATACACCACTTAGTGGTGAACCCTTCCTTATGGCAATACACGTGGCCTGGATGTCTGAATACTAAAATCGTCGTAATTTATCTAAAAAAAAAAAGGTGTACTAAATTATAGTGTTTCTATTTTTATTAAATGTTCAGAGTGATCATAAACCAAAGTGTGTGAGCTGCTTTAAAGGAAGGACAAATTCTCTGGACACCAGCATGGGTATTCAGGACCAGCTGAGGTCGTCCATTACTGCTGCTTCAGCAAGGACTGCACGCTGTGGGATGTCAAGTGGCTGTTTCCCTGGATGGGTCATTGCCTTGCTAAATCAGTGCAAATGGAGCCATTCTGTCTCTGCTCACTGAGGCTGAAGTTCCTTAGCCAGTCAGCAGCTTCTGCAAGATCTGATTCCCGGGTCCTTATTCCAGCTGTTTGGGAATTTGTTTATGCGAATCTGGGCCACTCTTTCTTCGAGACATTGATACAAGAAATACACCTGCTCTCGACTCTTGAAAAGTCAAAGTAATTTTTGTTTTTTTCTCATCCTTACAATCTAGGGTTGTTTATATTTGCCAGGAAGGGAAGTATTGAACAGAGGCAGGCTCTCAAACATTAGGTTACTTTGGGTTGGATGCAAAGGATAACTGGGGAAATTTCAAGGTTTAGAAGTGAGCGGCGCCCTAAGACATCATCAGGTTAATGTGAAGTATATCTTTGTCAATGTTGAATTCTAAAGGATGTGTTTTTCTACATTAAAGGGATGTGTTCCCTATAATTCATACAGTAGATAAAAAGTCAGTTTATACTACCGGCATCTACTAAAAAGCCACTCTTTTTTCCATATAAGTCTATAAAATTTAGTTCCAAACTATGATACAGCCTTAACCAAGGTTGCAAAATATTTTATGGGCAGCCAAAGTATTTTCTCTATTGCACTATTTATTTTTCGCAAAAATAAAAGCCAAATATTGCCTTTTCTCTGTATTAATTCTTTAGTTAAGAAGAGGGTATTATAAATGAAAAGTCCCTTGTATGAAAAGCAATAGGCTTGGCTTTTTTTTTTTGTTTTTGTTTTTCTGAGGCATAATCTCACTAAAGCCCAGGCTGACGTGACACTCACTCTACAGTCCCAGGCCTTGAACTCATAGCTATCCTCCTACCTTTGCTTCCTAAATGTTGTGATTAAAGGCGTGTGCCACCAAACATGGCAAGAATAAGTTTTAATCAAAGAAAACTATAGACACAAAGCATAGAGAAAGTAAAGAAGTATAAGGGCCTAGGGACAATATCTTGTCTATTATGTTTAGGAATGGTATAGACCAATTACATTTTCCAGTACTTACAATATGTGAAAGGAATGTTCAAGATATGGGCAGACTGAAGAGGAATAAAACAATAAAATATGATGGATATCAGCCACTTTATATTGTTTCAACAGAAGTGCCAATAGGAAGTGACCATGAAAATAATAAAACTTACTCTAACATATTCAAAATGGATTACTGTTCATCTCATTTCATTTTATTTTGGAGATCATAAATATGTGAGATAACAAAGAACCCCTTAAGCCTAATTTCCTTTTTTCTAGTTGCATATAGTGCATATAGTGTACTTCATGTTGGGGTGTGGGGATGAGGAGGGATATTCTAACAGAAACCAACCAGGGTGAGCTAAAGCATTGATGCAATGAAAATAGTCAAGTTTTTTTTTTTCCTACCACTGTTCTGAACCATTTTGTATGGGATGTGAAACAATCACATTTTCTTCTAAACAAATAGCTACCATCATGAATTAATTCATGCATGAATGATAATTATAATTTTTCCAAAATTATTCTTAATGGTAGGAGATACAGTAGTTGTTGAGAACCTTCAATATACCTAGGGGAGGTAGATGATTACTATTTGCAATTCTAAATCGATTTGAAAATTCCAGAGTGGTAGCAAAGGTTGGACAGGGCTTAGCTTACGGAAGAAATAAAAATCAAAACCCGAAATTGATAAACATGACAGGATTTTTCTTTTGTATTGTTGCATTGCCCTTTGTTGGAGGGGCAGGTGAACATTCCGTAAAGAATAAAGATATAGGCAAGTTGAACAAGTGAGAATAGATATTAATGTTAATAACTGATATTAGCAAGTCTATGCATAAGTAACATTTTATTACATAGTTTACAAAACAGTAATGTATACTTGCTTTATTTGGTCCTTTCTAGAACCCTGTTTTCCCCACCCCCTCTCACCTGTTCTTTGGTTGGATAACTGATGCTTTAGTGAGCTTTCTTTTCTTGGCCAGCATCATAAGGCTACAGAGTGAAAATAGGAATTTCATAACCAGTTTCCTCTGAAAGATGTCAGGAAGATTTAAGAGGAGCCTTGATAATTCGAATTGTTATCATGATATGTAAGATGTTGCCATATTGAATGAACTGGATAGCTGCCGGGGTAATCACCAGGCCATAACCAGAGGTCAGAAGGTCTGTGGTAAGTAGGCAGTGGGTGCTGAGCAGATATGGAAATTCCATCCACTGTATTGAGGTGATGGGCGTTTGAGCCACTGACATTAGGTTTTTTCTATAATATTCAGCTCCAATATATTATGGTTAAAGATGTGGTGTTCTGCCTGCCTTGTGTTCCCTCCTGGGGAATCCCTCATCCTCTCTCTCACTCTGGCCAGGATGAAATGGGATTTCTCTTTTGTCTGCCCCCTCCCTCCTCTTTTTGAAAAGCAAGGAGAGATAATGCTTTACCTCTGTTTCCACAAACAAATCTCAAATGGGTGAATCTCTCATTAATCTTGAGCTAAATGTGAAGTTAGACACAGAGGGGCTTCAGATCCCACCTGTTTGTTTAGAGCCCTGGGCTTGTTATGGAGAAAATGTCAGATTTCTCTTCCCCTGCCTCCGCACCCTGCCGTGATGTTTTATTCAAAGCTCTATGTCCTAAGGAAACAAACACTGCCAATCAAAATCTCGCCCACCTGGCTCCCAGACTCACACATAAACATGCACAACACCTGTGTTTAGGGGAGCTGATCAATTTTCACATAAAGCAGTCTCTCGGAAATGCTCTATGGAGCCTGAGCACTCTAGCAAATGATTTCTGAGGCAGCATGACCCTTTGTGGCTGGTGTTTGTATCTATCTCGCCATACTGGTGCTTATTCAACATGATGTGTGCACTGACCCTTCCAGCCAGAGATGGTTTTCACTTTCAGGGGAACTCTGGGCTCATAGAAGGACTTGTCTGCTAGGAATCTGTGGCAGGGGTGGGATGGGTTGAGGGCCAGTGAAGTTGATGCAACAGCCATGGGCAGCATCAGGAAGCAGGAGGAGTCTCTCCTGTTAGGCTCTGCCTTGGTTCTATCTCAAGGATGACCCTGTTGGCCAGCAAGGTGGTATTTTGGTCAACTGTTGGGTTCAGCTGGAACTCTGCAGAAAGTGCAGGAGAGTTTCTATATGAACACCGAGTCTTAGGGGAGGAACATGAAGTCCACACAAGTCTCATCCATTGCCTTTGTCCTGTTCCAGGCCTGCCAGCCAAGGGCAGAGCAGGAAGAGGTGGCCAAGGAAGTCGTGGATTGCATGCCCACTGGCAGAGCCCGTCCTTTAGTTCTCCCGATTTCAACTGACTGAAGGCACCTGACAGGATGGCGTCTTTACTCTTTGCTGGCTGCACAAGAAGAGAGACTTCCTCTGCTGCCAGGAGCCAGATTTCTGTGTTTTTTTCTCAAGTCCAGTAATTTCAGATGGGCTAAGAACTGTGCATGGTGGTCATCCAAACATTCTTTCTTCTCACCTCTTGTCTCTTTACAACCCAGAGGAAAAAGGCAAGCCATTGCATCTGTTACTCTCCTTCCTCTTCTGTCTTTCAGTCAGGATTCTACACTTAACCTCTGGAAAATACTTGGCCTTGAGAGATCAACATCTCTCATGCTGCGAGCCAGAGTCATTGACTTCCACAAGCTAGATGTCCTTATACCTGTGACATGGGTAACAAAGGCTGGCACCTAACTCAATGTGGCTTCTAATGATCTGTTGGTAAGGGAGTGGACCACTTAGTGAATCATTAACCCAATGGTAAAATTACAAAAACAAAAGTTAGAGCCTTGCTCTTCTAGCCCTTTGCTAATATTTTCTTCCATTAGTTACACAGTCATCACTCCTGATGGCAAAATACCCCAAGCGACTCAACTGGAAATC
>PVHP010024549.1:0-26226 GCA_004024765.1 Zapus hudsonius | reverse complement strand
TGATTCTGCCATTGTCCTGCATACTCTCTAGACCCTACTCAGTAGAGACAGGAAAGCTGGCTGGCCCATGCTGTGAAGGTTTGAATGTAAATGCATGTCCCCCATAGCTTCAGGCATTTCTGTTAAGAGTTAAATCTTTTAGTTTGCTATCAAGAAGGAAGGTTTCTATAGAACTGATTCATGCTGCGATTGTTTTCTGTGTATCTTCCTCCCCCCCAAGACCCTGCTGCCCTCTGTGCTCTGTCCCTTGAGTTGCCTGTCAAGTATTCCCTCCTCCCCTGCCTCCCGATTTCCACTTTCTCCTAGCTTCATTCTAGCCCCATGTTAATACTCCTGACCTTCCTATGGCCTACACACAACTCAAGCTGTTCCAAGTTAGCATATGAGAGAGCACATGCAGCTTGGTCTTTCTGAGCCTGTGTGACCTTGCTTAGTATGATTTTTTTTCCAAGTCCATCCATTTTCATGCACATTTAATTATTTCATTTTTCCTTACCACTGAGTAGAATTCTGTTGTGTATACGTGTCACGTCTTCATTAACTGTTCATCCATTGATGGGCATCTGGGCCGATTCCAGTTCCTATCTATTGTGAACAGAGCAGAGTATTTCTGTAGTAAAGGGTAAGTCTTTAGGTCATTTAGCCTCAGGTGTTTTTTTTAAAATATATATTTATTGTCCATACTGTGTTACATTATTCAGTGGGCAAACGATGAGCTGTTATCCCCAATTCCCCAACGCCCCCCTCCCCATCCCCATTCAGCTGGATATACTCCTCCGTGTACCATCTGGATCAGTCCTTGTGGCAGGGGGCCCTGGATAGCCTGGTACTCAGCCCGGGCCTCCTGTCTCCAGTGTGTTGTTGCTGTAGGGTGCCATACCTCTGGATAGTCTCCCCCACCACGGCCCTTACAATCTTTCCGCCTCCTCTTCCGCATAGTTTCCCGCCTCAGGTGTTTTTGATTAAGGTTCCTACTCAGTCTCCAGCAGGGCTCACTGGGAGCAGACCTTGTGTGTCCAGACCTGCGTGTTCAGACAGCTCATGCTTTCTAACTCCTCTGGTTCTGTCTCTGCTATGGATGTGTGATGAAGTGAGCCAGCTTCTTCTGCCATGATGAAGCTTCCCCTGGGAACTGTAAGCCTGAAATAAACCTGTTCCCCTCTGGTCAGGTGTTTGTCCCAGCAAGAAGAAGATAACTACAACCATGGCTTTGTCCCAGAGCTGCCCTCTGCTGCACAGTGCTGATGACAATATGCGCCCTGCCTCCCTCAAGGGCTGTTGGGGGGAAGGACTCTAATAGGTGTGAAATTTGGTGCAGACCTTAGCTGTTCCTATACTGCCATCACACATGATTGCTGGGAAGAGAGGTCTGCACACTGGATGCAGCATTATATAAAGATGCCCAAGTGTTCAGCTCTCTTTCTGACTTCTACAAAGAGCTCTGAACACTTTTGCTGCCTTTCGGCCTGGTGGCAACCTGGAAGAGTGAACATGATGTCATGGCTGTGTATCTGGCAGCATGTGACTGATACACAGCCTATCTTCAAGGTTTAACTTGGCTGGGAGAGAGACCACATGAATATGTTAGGTAGAATGGAATATGGGTACTCTCTTCATCTGATTTTTAAATGTTGGGCTATCTCAGGGCTCTTTTCCTTTTGTTGAGACCGGATCTCATGTAGCTGAGGCTGGCCTTGAACTACTGATCTCCCTCTACTTTCCAAGGGCAAGACTACAGGCAGCTCACCACCATAGTCAGTTTCCTCTTCATGCTTTCTGTGGATAACTTCATCCCTTCCTGTGGCTTCAAACACCACCTTTACCTGAAGGCATCAGCAGCTGCATCCTCCTCTGAGTCCTAAAATCTATGGAGAAGGTGTTTAAATGTACCTAGCAGGCATCTGAAATCTAACACTTAAAACCACGCTTAAAAACCATATTAAATTAACTTACAATTAAACAAACCCTATTAAGATAACAGTAATACATGCTCCCCACTAATCATATCTTAACTTTTATTATACTACTAATATGCTATGAGATTATTTTGATGACAGAAATACTTATAAATTACAGCTCATCTCTTTCCAGTTCTACATTGCTTTATCATATAGATGAAAACAACCACAACAAAAGTATGTCCTATATGCAAATCTGTAAATGCTATATATCGTTTTGTTTGTTTTCTGGAGAGCTGGCTGTGAAATACTAACCTGCACACTACAGGTATCATATAAAATGTGATTTTGAGGACTGGGAAATTGAGAAAATTCTAAGCAGTTGAAAAAAAAATTTAAGCAGTTGAATTGGAATTAGAAAAAGCCCAAAGGAATAAGTCAGCCTATGCAGGGGGTGTGCATGTGTGTTGGGGCACTGGGGAGGAAAGGTGATGGACTCTGCATAGCAGGGCCTAGTGTGTTAGACCAGGAGATCTGGGTTTATCTCACAACCAATGGAATGCTACCGAAACTGCTCAGCTGCCACGCCATATGATAAAAGCATGTAGCAAATGCTCAGGAGAACCTGAGAAAGGAAAGGAAGGAAGTGTTTTTCTTTAAGTCTTTGTGTGTGTTCATGTGTGTGACTGCAAGTGCACACGTACCACAGCACACGAGTGAGATCAGAGAACAGCCTTGGGTGTCTGTCCTCACCTTCCACCTTTCTGAGGCAGGGTACTCAAGACTAGCTAACCTTGAGCTTCAGGGATCCTCCTGTCTCTACCTCCTATCTTGCCATGAGTGTGCTGGGATTATAATGTGTGTCACTGGATCCAGCTTTACGTGGATTCTGGAAATCTGAGCTCAGGTCTTCATTCTTACATGGCAACCATTCTTACCCACTGTGGTACTTTGAATGTAAAGTTTCCTGCATAGCCTTGTGCATTTGTGATGAAGCCTCATACTCTATCCGCAGCTGGTGGCCATTTGGGAGACAGAGGCGTGTTCCAGAAGGTGGATCTTTAGGTTTATGAGCCCAAGTCCAAGCTAATACAAAAACCACTTCCATGCAGATGATGTGATGCCCAGCCTCTGCTCTGCCATGCTTTTTGCCATGAGGAAACTTCTCCTTGAGACTGTAAAGTGAAATAAACCCTCCATCAGCTGCTTGGAGTGGAGTGTTTTGTCCCAGCAACAAACAGCCAACTGCTACACCCACTGAGCCATCTACCCAGCCCAGAAGGAAGTGATTTTGATAAAACAAATCATTTCATAGTGCATCCCACTCTACTTAATTAGCTAAGAACCTACATAATTATATACACTGTCAACTCAAGATCGTAACACAAAGAGGGAAAATACAACTCTGCTTTCAACTAAAACTTTCTTCTCTAGTTATTGTGAGCTACCCATGAAATTACACTGAGCTAGAGAAGGAAGGTCCCTCAGTTGTGAAGAGAAAATTCATGAAAAACAAAATGAGAATCAACACGTGAAGTAAAGGACCAGTTTGAAGAAGCTCAACAGCATTAACTGTATCCACAGGAAAAAGTCTCAGCGACTTTGCCAATAAACCTGCCAGCAGACCTTTTCTGCTGACCTGAAAACGTAGTTCTCAGTATATTTACTTAAGGATGTGTTTCTTACCATGGTTGAAACTCATTAGGAGCAGCTGAAAGTAATTAGAGGGCTAATTAGAACAGAGTAATGAGGTGGTTCAGCACTAATGATATGATTCTCTTTGTTATCCACTCAATGGTGCTCTTTGTATCACATCTGTCATTGAGCATGTGTTCCACTAAATATAAAGAGGTCTCGCCACTTTTATTGTAGCATCTTGATGATGAATTTAGAAATCAAATCATGGAAGAAGAAGAAGAAAACCTCTCCACCTCTCCTCTTACACCCAATGATGTGTGTGGAGCCTGGACTGTAATGGCCAGTCTCCCCTTCTTGATATTAAGACAACTATGCATGAATAGATAATGGCTTCCCTGGCTCTCAGAGAGCAAAAAGACCTTGGCATCGCAGGAGTGTACTTGCTAAGGGAAAAGAACACAGAGATGGAATGAGCAATACCATTCCCTTTGTCCAGGGAGGTGTGAAGTCTAAAATAATGAGATACCGAGAAACATTTTATTCATTGTTTGTTTGTCTGTTTGTTTTCTGGATCCCATTTGATAACAGCAACAGTATTGGGTAGGAAATGACTGTGTTTCCAGGGGTTATAATTCAGTGGCAGACCATTTGACTGCAGAAAAATGATTATATTGTAAATGTTTTTTCCTGGAATGAGAACTCTAATAGAAAAAATGATACCATTAGTGATTCAAAACAAATATTTGCATATACACTCATAAGTACCTGCATAATAATTTGAAGAACTGAAAATAAGGGGATCTTATTGAAATTTCTAAGGAAAATGTAAAAATATGATTTAAATAAAGAAACTTGCTTGTCTTCAGACCAATTCAAAGCCAGTGAAGACATTAAAAATGAGACACTCTTAGTGCTGGAATATTAATATCTCACTTAAAAGAAGTTATAATCTAGAGCAGAACTGATCCATTGCCAGGTACTTGGGGCCAGGAAGGTTTGACTACTGCACTCTCCCTGAAAAGCAGAGAAAATCATTGTTAGGATTTGAATGTGAAAACCTCCACAGGCTCCTGTGTTTAATTAAGCACTTCATCTCCAGCTGTTGGTTCTGCTTTGAAAGGTTGTGGAACCTTTGGATTTGGGGCCTTCCTGGCAGAGGTGAGTCCCTAGGGGCAGACCTTGAATGTTATACCAGCCTCAAATTCTAGTATGAGTTTGTGGTTTCCTCACTGCTCATCATATGAAAAGTCATATGCTCTCACCTCCATGCCTTTCCCGCTAAGGTAGACTATATCCTCAGAAACCATGTGGAAAAATAAACCTTTCCTCAATTAAGTTGTGGTAAGTATCTTGTTGCAGTGATGAGAAAAGTAACTAAAGCATCAGTCATGGTTGGTTTAATCCCCCATCTAATGGATTAGAGAGATTTCATCTGTTCCTCCCACCGTGGGCCTCGTGGGTACAGGCAGAGCGTATGTCTTCCACTCAGGCAAGCTCTTCTCTGCAGGTACTTCCTGATGGGTGCTCCTCCTTGCACATCCTATGTTCACAGTCAGACTAGCCGTGACTTTGAAAAGGACTTTGCTCTTCCACTCTCTCCAAGTCTTCACTTACCTAGTACTGTTCAAAAATTCTTCTCCCTCACTGGGCACTGGGGAATCAAACTCGGGTCCTTCTGCATTGCAGACAAATGCCTTAACCGATAAGCCATCTCTTTAGCCCAAACATTTTCTTTAAAAAAAAGAAAAAAACATAAACTCTAAACATATGCTGGTCTCTCCATTTTCTTCTGTCTTCTCAGAATCCTTAGATACTTGAATCCTTCAACATTAAACAAATATTTATCGGGTGCCTATGCTGAGACCAAATCTGTTCTCAGTGCTGAGGACACATGGATGGACAGACAGTCCATTCACTGCTCCACTGGAGAGGCAGGGAAAGACAAGGTTGAAACAGACCACAACAAGTTTCACAATGCTTCCTGGCACTACTACCAGCAACCTGGGAATTTCAAATTCTGAAATGAAAGAAACAATATAAAATCTTTTGAAATGACCTAAGGAAACATTTTTTCCAATGACCTCTTTGTCAGTTTGACGATATCTAAGACAAACAGATGTACACGGACTTCTTCAAGGAAACTCACAGGGTTTGTTGGTAACAGAGCCGAATCCACAACCATGCATTTTCATTCCACAGTGTTCTTGGGAGTCATAGATCCTAGACAAAAGCTTCTGCTATTGCTGGCCTGCCTTCTCCATGATGTGCCCAGGCTGCCCAGCCTTCCCTGACCTGCTCGCCCTCTGGATTATTTATTCCTCAGGCCCTTAGGAAATGATTATTCTTTTACTTAAATATAGGGCTTTGTTGTTTATTTGCTGTTTGGTTGAGACAAGCTCTCATTATGTCATCCAGGCTGGCATTACACTTAAGGTCTTTCTGCTTCAACTTCCTGAGTTCTTGAGTTTCAGGCATTGTCACCATGGCCAGCTCAAAGCAGAGGTTCTCCCCACAGCACTGTTGACATTTGGGGTCACATAACTGGGCTATCCCCTGCATTGTAGGGTATTTACCTCATCTACTGCCTGATGTGTTGCAGCATGCTGGTCTGAATTTGTAGTAGCATTCTTGTCCTGGGTATTTAGTAGAGCTGCCCGCAAGACACACCCATCTTAAAACATCTACAGGTGATGCCCAATGTACTCTTGGGAACAAAATCACTCGCAACTGAAAATCCATTGTTTTATTAATAACAGCAGCAGCAGCAGCAATGTATTGGGGTCATATAAACTAAGAACTGCCAAGCAGTTCACATGGGACCCCACTGTGCATGTCACATAAAGAATGTCAGCTAAGGTACACTTGCCTCACTTTATGCATGGAAAACAGGTTTCATTACTTGCCAAAGCCACAGAGCTGAAAAGTGTAGAGCTGGGATGGGAAGCCATCTTCTGCTCCAGAAACAATACCAGCTGGGCTGGCTGACCTCCCTTCTCAAGTTCCTGCCAGCATCACCCACACTGTGGCTGCTCCTCCTTGCCTGGGGCAGTTCTTCCCAGAATGTCATCTGTCCTGTCTCAAGAGCACCGCCATCATTGTGGCCTGAGTTCCACCTTGCCTGGGCTTCCTCCTCAATGTCCGAATTTTCCATCCTTCTAACTCTTCCCTCCTTCCACCAGATCACCATGCAGCTGAGTGCTTCACTTGCTGCTTCTATGATCCTGAATAAATTATCTTTCTGTGTGTATGTGTGTGAGACAGAAAAAGAGAACATGTTTATGTGTGTGCAGGTGTGTGGGTACATGCGTGTGGAAGCTAGAGGAACAACTTCCGGTGTCATTCCTCAGGCACTGCCTAACTTTTTTCAAGACAACGACTGTCATTGGCCTCAAGCTTGCCAAGCAGGCTAGACTAGCTATTCAGTGAGCTGCAGGAATCCTCCAGCCTCAGCCTGTTCACCCCAAGATCCAGAGAACACCACCACCATGCCCAGCTTTTTGAGATGTGAGTTTTGGAGGTTGAAGTCAGGTTCTTGCAAGTCAAGCACTTTACTGGCTGAGTCACCTCCCCATCCCTAAACTACCTTTCTCATAAAATAACTGGCGTAGTTACTGTCTCTTGGTTGGACCCTAAACCATGTAGATGCCATGAAAGACTTCGCTAATCACCACCAGAGGCAAAGGACAGAATTAGACACACTTATTATATTTAATTTAGGCAATTATACATGTATGCATCTATCCAAAGCTTTGAATATGCTCCTAGGAATTGTGTGTCAAAAGTGCTAACACATCTGACCTTTTTGTTTATGGCATGGTCGTGGAGGAAAGTCAAGTAGGGGCTGTGCAGGAAGTGATAATGGGGAGGACTTATCATGGATCCCGACAATACTCTTGAAGTGAGGACTGTGGAGATGCAGATGGCAAGCAAACACCATACACTGGAGAGGACAGCAGAAACTATTTAGTGAATTTAAAAATGGTGCATTTAGCACAGCAATAAACTGTCGGGAGGAAATTAAATTTAAATGGAAGAGTGAGATTTTCTTGGGTGAACTTTGGATCCGCACCCTAGAGAAGTTCTTTTTTTTTTAAAGATTTTTTTTTATTTATTTAGGAGAGAGAGAGAGAGAGAGAGAGAGAGAGAGAGAGAGAGAGAGAGAGAGAGAGAGAAAGAATGGGCGTGCCAGGGCCTCCAGCCACTGTAACTGAACTCTAGACACAAGTGCCCTCTTGTGTATCTGGCTTTAATGGGCACTGGGGAATTGAACTCAGGTCCTTCTGCATTGCAGGCAAACGTCTTAACCACTAAGCCATGTCTTCAGCCTGAGAAGTTCCTAAAGACATCAATGAGAAATGGAGAAATGGAGTCCAGGCTGATGAATCCCACTGGTCCATTTTGATGAGCAAATGCTTTTCTCTCCAAGTCATGGGATGTGGACAGTAATGAGCTTTAATCACAGGAAAAGCACACTTTATGCTTATATATACAAAGTAGAGTTATAATAGCTTCTCCAGGTACATTCTACCTCCAATAGGTCTAAGGGCTTTCAATCATGGCTCTTGTAGGAATGCACAAATTAATTCAAAATGCTAACCTTATATCCAATGCATCACGAGTTCATTCAATTATTTCTAGAATGCTCCTGGACATTTCCCCATGCTCTCTAGGAACTGGATGCTTACAAAAACATCTTCCAGAGGGGAACCTCAGTCCCTCTAGCATGAGCCACAGTGTCTTTCCAAGGACTACTACGGCCCTGACAGAGACGATGTTCCCATCAGGGGCCCCTTCCTACTTCAACAGCTGCTCAGAGTCCCATGGAGACCCTACTTCTCTGAGAAATGGCAGCAGACAGATGAAGTGCTGTTTCTCTCCAAGCCTGCCCAAAGCTGCCAGAATATTTCATCTACACAGTGAGTATTCACTTGGGTTCAATGTTTACAACTTCAGGAGTATGTTGGGAGGTTGTCTAAGATTCTATAATACAGATATTTTTATAATAAAGTCTATGCTTGTTTTGAAACTTTTGCATAAACAGGAGCCTTTTTAATAAATAGATTAAAATCATGGTTTGTTCAAGAACCTGGTATTCTTGTGCCAATCCTGTCACCCATTAGAAGTGGAAACTTCAATGGCTGCCTGACCTGCATCAATTATCTCGTTTCAACAGTGGGAAAAATAATATCTTAAAACTCCTGCATTCTCCATGAAGATAGATTGGAGGTAGGTCTAATTTTAGAATAGGAAAGAAGGCATCCAGGTGCTCCTGGAGCATTCAGGAGGTTAAGCACGTGTTCAACAAACAAACCAGAAAGCCAGCATTGACAGAGATGTGGCAAAAGGCCCTCAGAGACAACTCAAGAAGTTCCCAGCGGTCAAAGCAAGAACAATTGAACACAGAGCAACACAGAGCAGTACTGGACCATAAACAAACTGTCAAGCAACCATATTGAGTTCATACTTAGATAAATAAGATGTGGAATACATAAAAGAGAAACAAGAAACAAAGCCATCTTCCTTGAGAAATCCAAATGATGTACATAGACACTCTGCCCTGAAGGAATGGGAATATTAGTTCCCACCCCTAAGTGTGGGCCATGCACAACCTTGCACAGCATTCCTCAGAGTGCAGCGTAGCATGAGGAAAGGCTGAAAAGACTTTGTAGTGGAGAAATCTAAGGAGCAAGACCTCATAGGGTGGGGAAGGAGGTCAAAGCCAATATCAACCCTGGTGAACAATACTGTTCACCTGTGTAATGTGACAAAAGTGAGTCCTCTGTGTCATCGTCCTCCCAAGGATGAATAACATCAGTCAAATCAGAAGGAAATCATCACATAGAGTCCACCAGAGGGGAGCCCTGCTGCTTTCAATCTGGATATCTTTCCCCACTGACTTCTGTTCAAGAAGTTCCCTGGGGTGCTCACCTGTAGCTCATCCAATGAACTCTTACTCAATGTAACTATCTCCCAGCAGTTCAATGCTGTACTGCACTAGCTTTTTCATGCTCGCTGGGGGAAATCTTTAAAAAATACTTCAAAAGTACAATTCAGAACTGTCATCACCAAAAGTCAGGAGACAAACCCAGACAAACCTAACAAAGCAAGGTAACTCAATGTGATGTCTTAGGAATGGGTACAGGGACAATACCTGACATAGGCTTGACATCTGGCAGAGTATACAAGATGGCTGAAGCTCATTATAACCATGATTCAACACCCATTATACTGAGGAGATCATTTTATGAAGTTTGTCTGCACGCACATGTGCTAATGAGATCACTGTATGGATTTGTGTGCACATGTGCTGATGAGATCACTGTATAGAGTATATGCATATGTGTGCTGATGAGATCACTATATTGAGTGTGTGTACACATGTGTGCTGATGAGATCACTGTATGGAGTGTGGACACACTCCCTATATGGAACCCTGTGACTGGAATAAAGAGCTTGGGTCAGCTCAGCTCTGTTCTACCCTACTTTGCGTTGCAACTAGGATCTGTGAATGTCTCCTCCTGAGGCCTTCTTCCAACTGGGCTCACCCCTCCATAACTTCCCCTGAAGCTGCTTGCCTTTAACAGTGTTTCTATAATGACAAAATACATTACATAAATCTGAAACATATAACCATTCTGTGCTCTTTAATTATTAAGGTATCCATATTATTTGACTGAATGTGCAATACTGTATGATATTATCCAAAATGGGGTGAGAGGGCTAATTAAGAACCCTTCCCACTGTTCTCAATGGTTCTGCCACCTTTAAACCTAGTCTAATAATTAAAGCCTATTTTTTAAAAAATACAAAAAAAGATTTGGAAATCACATTTTAAAAAATCCTATCTTCCTAAAATGCATGAAAAGTGTTACGTCTTACTATATTGTTTTCAAAGGTAAAAAAGTTGAAGGCTGTGTGCCAAACACTGCTAAATACATACCCAAGACACAAACCCTCCTTTCTGTACCCATTGCAAATTTAATTTGAAATTTCATGGTACTAAGGACAATGGAGCCCAAAACTAGAAACAGCCTGGATCCTCTTGCCATCTTGAAGTGTCTACCTCCTCTCTGCTCAGTGCCAGATTTCTTTTTTATGAAAGAATATAAGGACAATAAACCTCTTTTATAAGGGAAGGAGAGGAAGTGAGGGAAGTTCAAAAGGCTATTTGGTTACCTTGTGTTCCTGTTAAATGCAGCCACATGTGACAGCTAAAATGATACAGGAAGGTTTGGATCATATCAAAGTAACTAGTCAGCTCCCTTCAGCCAAAACAAAGTAACAAGGTGTCAACTAAATGGACCAAGGAAATCTAATGTGTGGGCATGGCACTAAGAAACTACATGGTGCCTTTGATAAGCCACTCTGTTCTGCCACCATGGGGGTGGGAGGGAGAGTCAGGGGCCCAGGTCTTCTACGTGCACCAGTGGATGGAACAGGTCAAAAATAGCACCCCCCCCCCAACACACGCACGCACTCGTTAGTAGTCTGATGCATCTTCCATGCTTCAATTTGAAACACTTGGAATATGTCTTTCTTTCAAATAATGAGATTCCTTTTCTGCCTGGGCTTCCAGGAAGTTTAAGACAAATTTTTATGCTAATGATATTAACCAGGCTATTCCTGTGAATGGATGATGAAATTTTTCTCCGTAGCATTATGTTTTCTTTTCTATTTTAATCTCACTGTTCTTTTTGAAGGTTCTTTATTATAAGCTCCTTTGAAACCCTTTTAAGATATATCTCGAATATGAACACATATTTTCATAGTTTGGTTAAGGCTATATAACAAGCTGGGGTGACTACAGTCCTTTTAATGCCCTGACTCAAAATAGCACAAATGATAGTTCTGTAGAGCTTCTCTCTCACACCACCTCTTCTCTTATGCTTATAATTCAGGAGACAGCATTGTAAACTGTTCCAGAAGAAATGAAAGCGAGATAGTTATATGGTTCCCTACAGAGCTGAGCTATGAGGATTTTGTGATTTTTCTCAAAAACACACATATACAAAGAAACAAACATGCCAACATCAAAAATGGTACTTATTTTCTCAACTCAGGAAATAATCAATTGTATTTCTGTTTTTTGGTGATCAAACTGTCAAATGCTGTTTCAATGTCTTTTGTTTCTTGCAGTAGTTTGAAAGTGAAATGTCTCCCATAGCCTCCTGTGTTAGTGATTAAGCATTGTATTCAATGCCCAGCTGGTGGGAAGTAGAGTCTTGCTGAAGGTGTGTCTCTTGGGGGTGGGCCTTGTTATAGCCCAAGGCCCCTTTGCCAGTGCTAGCTCACTTTTATGCCACCTCCCAGTTAATGTGACAAGATGTAATGCCCAGCCTCTGCTCTGTCATACCATGAAGAAACTTCCCCTCAAGACTCTAAATGGAAATAAATCTCCTCTTCCTGTAAGCTGTTTTTGGTCAAGTGTTTGGCCGAGCAATGAGAAGGTAACTGCAACAGTTTTCTTCTATGTCTCTTTTTATTTTTATTCTTGGCTGTTTTAATTCTTTGAAGCTATAAAAATTAAGCTTTGAAAATAATCCGAGAACCTTGACATGGCCAACAGAACAAACAACAAAAAAAAAAGAAGGATAAGTATACACACTTCCCAAGAACACCAAAGGGACTTAAATTTAAATTTAGACTTTTAAAGACTTGATCATTTGTAAAATGGGATAATAGAAATAAACAATAATGCTTCAGGCTAACACTTCTTATAAGCTACTCATGCTTTAGTGATTCAAATATTTCAATCTGCTTAACTCTCTGAACAACCACATGAAACAAAGGCTAATAGTATTCCTATTATCCAGATGAAGAAACTGAAGCACACACTGAGATTCAATGCCGGTCCCAAGGGCACAGTGCAAGCAACGAACCTGTATACAGAGTGGGTTCATAACTTCAGTGTTACACAGCTTATAAATAACGGTCACCATTAACCAACAGGAAGATGACAGAAAACTCTCAGAACCATAGTCTGAAGGAATTGAACAGGAAAACAATCACAAGATGCCTATGAAGAAAAATTTATGAAATAACTATATTTTATTGATATCTTTATTATCCATAATTGGATAAATTGTATGAGCAAATCTTATGATGGAACCACCATTTCCCTCCTCCCGGTCCCCAATCCACTGGGGATCCTCCTCATTGGGCATACTGGATCAGTCCATGGAGTGGGGAGTTATGAATTATACATATTTTTTAAAGCAGTAAAAAAAGATTAAAATAGAAATTTCCCCTATTCTTTGGTGCTACTTCAGAGGATTATGGGAACATTACGTGTATTAACATATAAGACCTTGTGTGTATTAACACATGTGCAGATCCTGGACATAGGATGAGCTCAATAATACTAATATTGTTATTAGCAATATTAATCTTAATATTAGTGTTGCTATTATTATGATCAAACTAACCACTTAAATTTTGGTACTATGACCTTGGAGAAGGTCAGGGTTGTTTTTCCCTCAGAGTTTCAATTTCTGTATCTATAGGAAGAGCATTCATAGCAAACATCTTGATGCTGCTATGCAGATTAGGTTAGATAATTAGCAAGAACAGGCCTTGCCCAGTAGCTCCTGAATGGGAGGGACTTCATTGAGGTTGTCTTCCTAGGAAAGACAGCATATTATTCTGCTATGACTTCGCTTATCCAGTAGTCCCAGCCTTGGCGATCTCAGGCACCAGTGCTTCTGTGTGTATCAGCTCCCTAGAGTGCCTCAGCCAAGTGGGCTGGCTTTGCCAGCAGGCCTAGTGGCTCTACCCCTCTCTTCCCTTACTGCTTCTGAGGAATCCAGGCCCTTCGTGCTTTGGATGGTGCTCTCAGGTGTCTTCATAGTCCTTCCTCTGAATGTGTCTCTCTCTGTGGATCCAAAATTTTCCTTTTAATAAAAACACACAGGAGGATATACAACTGATCAGGGATGGGGAGGGGGGGAATTGGGGAATTCGGGATAACAACGCATGGTTTGCCCACTAAATAATGTAACTCATTATGGACAATAAATATATATTTAAAAAAAAAAACACAGTCATATGGGACTATAATTCCACCCACATCATTGGATTTTAATTTGTTGAGGCCCCATTTCCGAATCAGGTCACTTTCTGCAGTATAGGAGACAAGGAAGCAATGTCTTTTGGGGAAGACACAATTCAAGCCAAAGCAGTTGGGTGTTTTTCTTCTTTCTGTTTTGTTTTACATCTGAGAAGCGATACATAGTCATCATAAGAGAAGCATAAACAAATCAAAAGAAAAATTACCATCCCCTAATCCTAATGCCTCCTTTCAAGCATTTATAATGTTTTATAACAGGAGAGATGCTATTGTTCCAGAGCAGCAGGAAGTTTTATAACATGTTTTCTTAAGAGCATCTCATCAAAGAGGGACAGACTAAGCTGCTGGAGGCTGAGGCCATTTCCCCCACTAAGGCCAGAGAAGTCATTGCTTTGATTTATTTCACATACTTGGAAAAGACTCTGATTTGAAAATCAGGATACTTATTACAAAAACACCCATAACACAAAACATCTCTTGACAGCCTAAGAATGCTCTAAGGCATTTCATGGTGCTCACAAATTCTTGAGTCATTTGTTTTAACCCTTATTTTGCGCTATTTGGGTGAGCCAAAAGCAAAATTCATTCAGTGTCCTTCCCAGGCTATTTGTGATGTCAGCACACTCTGCCTGCCCATTCCTTCCATTGCTGCAAATTTCTCCTTACAGTGAGGTCGGTTGACAGCCTTCAATTTGTCTCCTGGGAGAGCTGTAAGAGGGCTGTGTGAGTCCATTCAGAGTAATGCCTCGAGTGCTGCAGAAGTTCTAGGTTGCCTCCCAATCACAGAGCAAGCAAGCGCTCAAAGGCATCTTTAGGCGCTCAGCACCAGTGCACCTCTCCCTGCCCTTCTGAGAGTTAATTCCCTCCTTCTCTCCCTCCCTTTACCCACCGCTGCCCCTCTCTCTCCTTTACACTGGACTATTGGGAACTGAATGTTTGTGTCTCCCACAAGATTCATAGGTTGAAATTCTAACCTCCAGTATGATGGATGATGGAACAAGGTGGGAATTTTGAGAAGCAATTGGGTCATAAGTGTGGAGCCATGATGAATGAGAACAGTGCCTTTGTAAGAACAGACACTTCAGTCCCCCACCTGTGTGCTGCATCATATGTGAATATAAAGAGAAGGGAGCTGTGAGCAACCACGGGTGAGCCCTCACAAGCTTGCAGCCCTTGATCTTGGACTTTTCCGCCTACAAAAGGACTGTCTTTTAAGTCACACAGGCTGTGGCAATTTGTTAAGGCAGCCATACTAATGGAATCTGAAGCCTTCCGGTGGGGTCATTGCATCCACCTGTCCCTTCCAATTGACAGTTTCTTAATCTGTTTAGAAAATCGTTTAGACCAGGCACCTTGGAAACCAAGTGACCACTCCCTTCTCCTCCATTCTCCCCCACCTGGTTTTCTTCTTTCTGTGGCTGCTGATTTTTATTTATTCTCCATTGGAGTTTTTTTCCCCACAGAAAAGATGAGCTTCATGATGCCAGGAAGCAACTAATTTGAGACATATTTGTAGTGTCCTTTGATGTCAGTGAGATTGTGAACGTTAAGAGTAACAGCAGCATATTTTAACAGTTTATGCGGCTGTTAATCAAAAAACAAGTGTAATGGGAAGTGGTTTATGAGGTTCCTGAACTGTGCTTTATTCTTTCTCTAATATGTGTTTTCATAAAGTACATGTCTTTTTAATGTACTCCAGTCTCAGAATACATTTGCAAAAAATACTTCATTTTTTCATTTTATACACCCAATGAAATAGCAGCCCATAAATGAGCAATTCATTAAATAAAGTGACAACTTTTTGCTTATTTCTTCTAATCACAGATTATGAGTATCCTTTGTACTTTTGAAACAATTTAGATTTGTGGGGGGGGGGCAGAAAAGCTAAATGCGCTTATGGCATGGTAAACTTTGTGTCTGGATTGTGTCTGATATTTACTCCAGAATCTCAGCTTTAACACACATCAGTTTGATCTTGGAAAACTCATTAAGACTCTCAGTCCCATTTATCTTCTGAATAAAATAAAAATAACATCCATCTCTGAGACTGGTTGTAAACATTCAATTATACACAAAAATGAACTAAAATGGATTATAAACTTAAATATAACAGGCAAACTAATAAAACTTGGAACGACATCAAAATTTTAAAGTTTTGTGTTATGTTTCAAAGATACCTATAGAATAGAAAATAACATTTTCAAGTCATAAACCTAATAAGAAACTCAAATCCAAAAATACAAAGGGTACCCGGTCACACTAGCTCTCAGGATCTTCCTAAGAAACTCTCATGAATTCAGCCATCTTTGATCACCCACATGATTAATAGCTGTTCTTCAGTCCCCACCAGGTTTGCATTACTTATTATTATTATTATTATTAATTTTTATAATTAACATACAAAGAAATGGGTTTCGCTGTCACATTTTCATACATCTCATTTTATATATCTCCTTATATATATATATCTTATTTTCATATATCTCATTATACTTTGTTCTTGTCTACCCCACTGTCCTCCTCTTAGTCTTCCCCACTGGCCCTTTGCTGGTACCCTCCCTCTTCCCAAATAATCCCTCCTCCTCTCCTCATGATATATACCTCATTGCCCTCTTTTATTCCCTCCTTTTAGATTTATTCCACCCCTCTCACATTTTTTTGCTCTCTCTCTCTCTCTATATATATATATATAAACATATATATATATGTTTAAATCTAGATTCTATATATGAGAGAGTATATGTGATCTTTGCCTTTCTGAATCTGGCTTCTTTCATTTCCAGAAAATGTCATAATTTCATTCGTCTTTATAGCTACATTATTGTGATTATATGCCACATTTTCTTCATTCATCCATTGATGAATATCTAGGTTGGCTCCATATCTTGGTTATTGTGAACAGTGCTGTGATAAACATGGCTGTGTGGCATCTCTTTGGTAGCTTAAATTAGATTCCTTAAGATACACCCCAAGATTGGTATAGCTGGGTCATATGGTAGTTCTATCGCTTTGCTCTGTGCTAATGGCTATAGAGGCTGTACCAGTCTGCATTCCCACCAGGATTGGTTACTTCTGCTTTACCTTTTAACTGTACAGTGTTTATAACTGGATTTAGAAATTGAGACAAACTATTACAGTGAAGGAAATAACATATAAGAACCTAAAACTCTAAGGAGCAATATTACCCACTATAGGGAGAAAACAATTTTCACTAGAGGTTGGCCTGGAGTTGGCAGCAGAGAAAGTACCAAAAGTAATAACAGTTGATACTTAGGAACAGCTGGCTCTGTGCCCGTGTGCTCTCAGCACTGTCTGTCAGCGCAAGCTGGAGACAGAGGAGCGAGTCTCTGCACTGTGAAACCCTGGCTCTCCTTGTTCTTCAGCCATGCTGCCACCTTTCTTGTAACAGAGAGATGGAACAGGAGGTCTCTAAGCAGGCAGCTCCCATGTGCTCAGATTTTACAAACAACTTGGGTAGTGACTTCCTCGTAGCCTGTGCTCCAAGCCTAGGACTGCCAGGCCTGGTCTGTTCTTGTCATTAAACAATGGCTTTTCTGGCCAGCTTTCTCTTTTCCATTCTATCCATCAGTCTGCCTGCTGCTGACTTACATAAATTACTGCCAACTTTTTCCCAAGCAGGTCACACAAAAGAATCCCTTTGAATTCAGCAGTATAGCTACAATGACTCGAGAAAGGTATGTTATTATTTATAGTGATTGCACATGAAACGCCATATTAGTCGTAAATGAAATTGAAAGTTAAAAAACTCACAATTCCATCATTTTACCAGTTCTTACATTTATGTGTATTTCTTATGCATGCATTCTTAAAACATGATTACCATCATTCCAAAGATACAGAATAAACAATCTACAATTAATTAGCATTTCTCTAGGTGCACCTAGAAGAAGATGGGGAAGATATGGAGCTTCTCATTCTGTATGAGAGGAGTAAAGCAAGGGAAAGGTGAAGCCTCCAAGGAGCTGCAGGTCACAGAATTTCCACAGCCTGTCAGGTGCCTCCCTTACCTTACCTGAGAGGATTTCAGTCTTGCCCCAATAAGTCCAATCTGTGACATATACTTTTCACTCCATTACATATTTTTATTCTGGATCAAAGCAGAGTATAATTAATTATCCTATGTAATTGCTTCTATTTAATAAGAGAATGAGTCCCATTTAGAAACCAGCCGTCAAAAGACTGCATGACTTACTGTTGTTATAAATGACAAAGCTGACCCTTGAGCCCTTAGCTCAATGAAAAAAAAAAAAAACAACAACAAAAAAAAAAAAAGACCTCTTTAGCTGTCACTGCTTCCTTGGCCCTGAGCAGCAGACACTCAGTGTGCCCCTGTAGGGCAGGACTAGACCTTGCAGATAGGCCAAGCAGCTACATGGAACTTCAGATAAACAAGAAATTAGCTCTGGGGATAAATATTGGATGCAACTTGACCTAATGTCCCATAAAGAAGGGATGAACTAAGTATCCATCCATGTTCATGCCCCTGCCATCTCCCTCCTTTTCTCTCTCTCTCTCTCTCTCTCTCTCTCTCTCTCTCTCTCTCTCTCTCTCTCTCTCTCCTATTAAAGGCACAGGAAGCATGTTCTGAGGTCTTGAGTATTGAAGCTGTAAATTCTTGTCAAGCCTCATGTATGCTGAATTTATGGTTCAGTGAAGAAAGCTGTTGGAAGAGAAGAGACTGTGGCAGGAATGCAGACAGAAGCTGTGGTTGGCAAGGCAGCCCCAATGGCTGTTGGTGAAGCCCTAGGGCAGAACAACCCCTTTACCTGGCTAACTTCATTGAGTCCTCAGTCCTTGGAACTCAAGCCCCGACTAAACCTCTAAGCGTTTCTTTGGGGGGTGGGGTACATGCCATGTGACATGGTTGAACTTTCCCTTGGATCTGATGAGGAGCCTCCCAGGCCCTGTGGCGACTTCAGCAGGCATGTGACCTAGAAGCCTGCTCCAATCCTCTAATCCTGCTGGCCTGCAGGAACCGGATGCCTAGGTAACTCTGCCTTGCAGAAAAGATTCTTCAAACAGGCAGTGTACTGGTGAATCTTCAGAGCCAACCTGACACTGTGCTGTCTCTCCATCCCCAAGTCACTTTTTCTCAGGTGTTTTATCATTTATTTATTATTTATTAGAAAAGTAACTAATACAGAAAAGATGACTAAGGGGCAACTTTCTGCCATATATGTAGAGAGACTTTATGAAGTCATTTATGAATTCATCTCTATCGGCCCAATCCAATGGAAAGGAAGAAGAAGACAGAGGGAGGAGAAGAGGAAGGAGAAGAGAAAGAAGGGAGAAGAAGGGGAGAGAGAGGACTAGAAGGAGGAGGAAGGGGAGGTGGGAGTAGAGAACAGAACGAGTGCAGAGAAGGAGGGAGGAGAAGGAGAGGGAAGGAAGAAAACGAGCTATCTATCTACCTCTGCACTGGGCACCGCTCCTCCTCCCTGTCAGCGAGTGAGAAGGTTCAGCTGGGGGATGAATGACACCAAGATCCTGACTAAAGGCCAAATACAACCACGGTTCTTTGTGAGGTGCCTTAAAAGAAAATGTGTACAATAGAAAGTTGTGATTTTAAAGCTCCATTCTCCCTCCCTGATCCTGAGGGAGCTGCACTAGGATAATCACGTGAAAAATGATCATGGTGGTGCTGCCCCTCCCTGCCATTCACTGCTCTACTGCTATGTGTATTCACACTGCCAGGCGAGCTCCTGACAATAACTCATTCATCATTATAGCAACCTTGTGTGGCAAATGGCACCTGTGCTTTATATACAATTACTTTACCCACGGTTGTCCACATATTTCCACCTGGCAGACACTGCAAAAGTGTTATTTCATTTTAGGGAAGGTAATACTCTCATTTCCATGTCACAGAGATGAAAACACAGAGAGAGACGTGAATTAACTTGCTCAAGGTCTTACTTGAGATATTCAGACATGATTCCTTTAGAAGGCCTCACAGCCTTGGAATCCCCGACCACTGTGGCCCAAAGTTAAGGTTCCAAAGAAGCCTCCATAGGGGGTTCTAACTAATGGTTCCATTGAGATATATTTTGGCAGAGCTGCTGAACCCCAAAGATCCCTGTGCCTGAGCCTGGCTTGGAATATGGTGGCTGCCTTCTTTCACCCATCCAGACACAGGCCAGCTAGTGCAGACTGAAGGCCAGGAAGTTCACACCCTGTGATCCTGAGCATTGCTGTACCACACGCTGGGCTTGCAGGATGTGAGGAGGCCCCTAGTCCATATGTGAAGAGCAAGTGGGAGACAAATGCAGGAGCCCACGCTCCTTCTGAGGGGCTTCAAGGCTCAGTGTGGTGTTGCAGCTTCCAATCTTGATCTTGCTGTCAGACACACCAGAATTTAAACCCTGGCTCCATCACTAGTATCAGTAATGACCTTGAACTAAAGGCTTCACTTCTCTAGACCCTCATTTTCTTACCCATAAAATTCTTTCATAGATTTGTAGGTCAATGAAATCATATAAAGCGAGCAACAGCTTGAGTTGCAAGCATACCTGACAAGTAACCGGAGGGACAAATAATAATAGGGATGAAAGTGTCTGGGGGAAGGGGATGGGAGAGAGGGTGGGGGAGAGATAGATATACACAAAACTCAATCTAAAATGAATTGGTACCATAGAATTTTTACTCCTGAACAGCAGGTTAGAAGATCTAACCCTCCAAAGGAATATGGGGATATTGTCTGGTAAGAGGGGCCCTGAAGAAGTTGGGGTGAAGCCTAACCTTAAAACATTTGTCTAGGGCTAAGAGCTCCCAGAGCCAGAAATTGGTTACTTCCCACATACAGCTATTGATCAGAGAGACCCTATGCAGTCCCCAAAACAAGACAGGCTTTTTTTTTTCAAAGCACTTAGTTACATGCCCAAGGTAAAAGGTGAAACTCTATTGCTGAAGATACCACAGGCTGACATCACATAACATCAAGAGACCTGGCTGGAATCTAGAAGGAAGCCAGCTCCCAGATGGTTGGCCGCAAAGTACTGGAAAGCACTACCTGAGTTGCTGGGGAACTAGGCTCACAAAGTTGGGAGAAAGAAGGGGACACTGCTATACAACAGGAACCGGCATGACAAGAGGTGCACACCTGTGCAACAGTGGCCCTTGACCCAGGTGGGAAACCAAGGGGTCTCTGATTGGCTAAGAGATCTGCTCAATGACAGGGAACCCACAGGTAGAACTTGGATGCAAGACAAACTCCTATGGAGACAAAGAATCCAGACTCCGAGGGGAAGCTTCCACTAGCCATGGGCCTGAAGAGAAGATACACTCATTATAATCTCACCAAAGTAACAATGCTTATCCCATTTAACGTATGCTGATCTCAATCTCTGTTAGAGAATCTGTTTTTATCTTTCAGAAGGCAGTGAGAACCATGGAAAACTTAATTCTACCAATGAGACCAAAAATGATAGCTGACTCCCTGGAAGGAGATGAACCACCCCTAACACAGCAGCTAAGGCCCAGGTGAAATCACAGAGGAGGCGGTGAGATGAGCAAGAGTGCTGCTTCCACAGCCAGCCTGACAATCTGCACCAGGGTGATGGAGACAGACACTGAAGATACTTATAATGTATCAAAGCAGAAATTCAGAAGCTGCTAAGAGCTCAACACTATAATAGACTTAAAACACACCCACCATGGCCCAGGGAATATTGGGGAAGAGGGGACAGAAAGATTGTAGATCCAAGGTGGATGGGAATACCCAGAGGCATTGCCCCCTCCCCCATTGACTGACCGCTGCTGGCACAACTCTTAGGCCACAACCCTATGATGAAGACCAGCCATCCCACTGAGGAGGGTCCCCAGTGGAAGGGGAGCAGGGAGCAGGGAAACAGTGGTGACAAAACATGATTTGTTCATACAAAGTTTCTAATAAATAAATATTAGTTTGAAAGTTTAGATGTCAAAAAACATAAGGCTGTTCATGTTTCTATAGCTGAGAAGTTTTTTTTATTATTTTAATGTCATCCTGACAGAGTGAGGTGAAAACATGAATTACTATTCACAAATGCAACCTCCCTTGGGAAATTTTTTTCAAATAAAGAGTCCAATTATTCTGTGATGGGGTTTGAGAGTCACATTCTATCAAACTCCAAGGTGACGTTGATGGCGATGCTGATTCTAGGAAGGACCACTTTGAAGAGCTCCAAAGACTGTTTAATTCAGCACTGAAAGAGAGGGAGACCACACTAAGGGGATAGCTGTGCAATCATAGGCAGCTCAGAACCCAGAACCATGTGAAATTCCAGGTGTAGTGGTCATTACTGCAAGATGGACACAAGGCAATCCCTGGGGTTTGCTGGCGACTAGCTGACAGTTATAAGATCTCAGTGAGAGATCTTATATCTAAGAAAAAAGTGGAGAGTGACTGCGGAAAACCTCAGCACTGGGGCCTGGGGAGATGGCTCAATGGAGTTCCCCTGCCATCCATGGAAAGCCAGACAGGTATTTGTTTGCAGTGGCAAGAGACCTACACACACACACATACACACACATACACACGCATGCATGCACACATGCGCACACACATACACAATGCATGCACACACACATGCACACACATGCACACATATACACACATGCATGCACATGCACACATGCACAAACACACACACACACCACAAATAATTACAGAAAGAAAAGTCAGGCATTGATTGACCTCTGGCCTCCACACACAGGCACATACACGTGCACGCATGCACGCACACTCAAGTGTGTGCATATATGTGCACACACACCATACATACATGCAAAACATAAAAAGAAAAGGAAATCAATGAAGGCAAAAGCAGGTACATTTTACTTTAAAATGCCAGAACAGAGGGTAGTAGCCACTCAATATGGGATAGCTATTACCATTAATCTTTAAGAACAGTAATTGTCACCACCGACAAGGTTGCCTACATTAACATGACTTTATTAAGCACTGCCTTCATTAATATGACCTTATTATTCCAGGATGCCATTGCTCAGGAGAATACAGTTGCAAATAATTTTATTATTTCTTTTGAGAGTATCCTGAACAATTATGTTAAATGAACCGGAAACTAATGCATTAAATTTTTTTTTTTTAATGACCTGGAACAATTGCCCATGGCACTAAGCTCCACTTGAAACCTTTGACTCATTGTTGTCCTAAATACATCATGGGATTTCTTAATCCTAAATAAAGCCCCAATGGCAAAAGGTCTGTTTCAAACCACACGCTAATATTTTACCTTCACCTTGCCTGCTTCTAATGATTCTCTTTATCTATCTGAAGCTGTCAGTGTAGTGGTTCTTTGGACTGAATGTTGCTATCTGTCCAAAACTCATATGCTGAAGCTCAAGTGCCAAGGGATGGGGTTTGTAGATGGGACCTTTGAATGGTAACTGGGTCATGAGAGTGGAGTCCTCATGAATGAGTTTAGTGCCCTTATAAGAAGAGATTTGAGAAAACACTGCTCTCTGATTTATGGAAGAGAGTCCTCACCAAGAGCTGAGTCAGCCAGAACACTGATTTTGGTCTTCCTAGATTCCAGAATTATGGGAATAAATTTTCATTTCTCAAACCATGTAATCAATAGCATTTGCTACAGAAGACAAAACCAAAACAAGTGATTTCCCTTATGTCAATGAAAACTAAGCTCAACTTTTCTTTCTGTTTTTTCTTTTATTTAATTTTAAGGTTTTTATTTTTATTAATTAGAAAGTTTGTTGTATGGACAAATCATGTGTTGGTCCCATTCCCTTCCCATGATCCTATTCTATCCCCTCTTCCTCACTCCCATTCCACTGAGGACCCCCCTCAATGGAGTCATTGGTATACACCATGGGTTATGGGTTATGAATGCAGTCACTGTGGAGTGGGCAATGCCTCTCTGTACACCTTCCTACCCTGTGACTCTTATAACCTTTCCACTCCCATCTTCTACAATGTTCCCTGGCCCTTGAAGGGTATGTTGTAAGTCTACTTCTGTATTGTAAGCTCAGCTTTTCTTTACTGACCGATTGTTTTGATGATGAGATTCAGTATATAAGAGATTTTACTTTATTTTTATTTTAGTCTATAGTTCCAGAGGGTGGAGTTCATTATGGATAGAAAGCATGGCAGGAGCAGGACACTGGCATCACATGATCACATCAGCAGGGAGGAAGCAGGGAGTGACGAATGCTGAATGCTCAGCTAGCTCTCTCTTCTTTATACAGTCGTATCCAAAGTTAAGGTGGGTCCTCCTTTGTCAACTAATCTAATCTAGAAAATCCCTCACAGACATGACCCAAGAGAGACTTGTTTCCATGGTGATTCTAAATACATCAAGTTGACAGCCAAAAATTACCCATACTATCCAGTGACATGCATTGAAGGTTGTTCTGTGTCATTTAATTGCTGTTTAGCTCATTTCTATTTAGTCTTGAATGATATCTAATCTAGATGTACCACAGTTTACCTATTCACTAATGGGAAGACACCTCCCAACTGTAACTGCACCTTCCCCAGAGTTACAGAAATGGGCATAAGTGCCATCATGAAGAAGGTAAGAAAGGAATGAAAGGGAACCTGGGGGAGTTCGCATGTCCATGACTGCTGTCAGTGATGTCAGAGGCTAAGCTACCCAAGAGGCACAAGTTCTACTTCTAGAAAATGGGGTTCCTTTCCCAGCAGGTTGGACCCTACTCTTCAAAGTGGCACCTTCCAGCCCAGGCAACAGCCTGAGTCCTTGCCTAGTGCTCCCAGCATCCTTTAGATCTTACTGCATATTAGAAAGGAGTCTATTTGGCCTCCCTCCTTGATGGCCCTCGAATGCTTTCCGAGGAGTCTGAATTTCTACGGAGGATATTTGATAATCTGGAGAAAACTTTAAGAGTTATAATGTGTTATTTATTCTTTAATTGCTAGGTCAAAAAATGTTTTGATTGCCTACCATATTAGCATTCTAGATGCTAAGCACATGCATAGGTACAAGACAAGACCTACCATCAAAAAATAATCACCCGAGTGGGGACAGTTTAAGAGAAGGTGATGCAGACAGAAGATATTAAGCTGGTGAGGTTTGGAATTCTGCTTTGGCACAATTATGGAAAGTCAGTATTTGGACTCTATGAAGAACATCATATGCTTATAATACAAGACTAAAGAGAGGGGTAGCAGGAAAAAATGGGTATTTACATATTTGGGGGTGGGCTTCAAGGATTGAACCCAGGGTTTCTTGCATGCTTAGCATGTGTTCTACCTCTGAGCCACATTCTTAATTTAAGCCCCAGGTACTTATGTTTTGATGCCTCATGGACACCAGAGCCCAAGAAGTAGCACGAGCTAGTCCAGCCTTAACTACTTCTTCCTATGAGCTGAATTAAAATCTGTCTTCACCTTGTCTGCTGCCACTGTTCTTTCTGCTCACAACCGCGGTCTAAGGAAGGCCTTGATCACATTGAGGAATAATAACTGCACTGACTCCAGCCTTGAGTCACAATCAAGAGTCCTAGCACAGTTCTGGGTAGAGTATGAACACAGTACTACTAAGGCTTGTTGAACACAGCACTGTTCAAAAGCTAAAGATACAGTATTTGAGCATTGCAAAGGAATAAATTAATCCCAGAAAAAAAATAGGTCAACCAAATTCAGTAGTCTAAGGAAATTACTCCTCGGACGCCTTCAAATGCCATGTTTAGGCTGTTTACATTAAACCCAAACTGCTTATCTTCCTGGAATTCTGTGGCTTGAAACACTAACATGACTATGTGTGCTTTGTTGTTCATTGAATAAAATGAATTTATTAGAATAATATCTCTTCTAAAATATATATTTTTTCATTTGACAATTATATTCTTTACAAAAAGACATATTTACTATGTGTTTTCACTTGGCATTTAATTAACTGCTGTTAGTTTTCTGATTGTTTCTTAAATAACCAATGTGAAATCATATTTACAGTACTATTGTGATTTTGAAATTTTATATTTGCCTTACTCTGTTTATGTGGAGAATTTTTTGTTTTGATTTGGTCAGAAGGGTTGTTTGTTTTGTCTTTTTTTTTGGGGGGGGGGTGAGGAAGGGTCTTGATCTAGCCCAGACTCACCTGGAACTCACTCTATAGTCCAGGCTGACCTCGCATTCACAATTCATGGAGATCCTCCTACCTCAGCTACCTGAGTGCTGGGATTATAGGTGTCAGCCACCACACCAATTCTTTTTTTTTTTAATTTTTTCTATTGTCCATAATCAGTTATATTATTTAGTGGCCAAACAGTGAGTTGTTATCCCCAATTCCCCGATGTCCCCTTCCCACCATCCCCAATCAGCTGGATATCCTCCTCTGTGGGCCGTGTGGATCAGTCCCTGTGGCAGGGGACCCTGGATAGCTTAGTACTTAGCCCGGTCCTCATGGCCCAAATGTGTTGATACTGAAGGGTGCCATGCCTGTGAATAGTCTCCCCCACCACAGCTCTTACAATCTTTCCGCCCCCTCTTCCGCATAGTTCCCTGAGTCGTGGTGGATGAGTATTAAGGCTGCTTTAAGTTCGTGAGTTTAGGGGTCTTTGTGTCGAAGATCGTTGGTTTCTGGCTCACTGGCTTATCCTGTGTAGATTGAATGTCTGTGGCTGTGG
>PVHP010024548.1:0-26339 GCA_004024765.1 Zapus hudsonius | reverse complement strand
ACCCATCAGTAACAACACACTTGGGCCAGGAAGACCGGGATGAGTACTAAGATATACAGGATCCCTTGCCACAAGGACTAATACAGACAGCCCACGAAGGAGGATATACAACTGATCAGGGATGGGGAGGGGGGGAATTGGGGAAGTCGGGATAACAACGCATGGTTTGCCCACTAAATAATGTAACTCATTATGGACATTAAATAAATAAATAAATAAATAAATAAATAAATAAATAAATAAATAAATAAATAAAAAACAAAATAAAACACAAATAGGCTTTAGGTTAGATGAGATGGTATTTCCCAGTGGGTAGACTGTCTCGGGGGGTCTGGGACTGATTTAACCACCCTCCCTCTCTCTCTACCAGGCTGACATGGAACTCACCCTATGCTGAGGCTGGCCTTGAACTCCTTGTGCCTGCCTCCCTAGTGTTGGGATTTTACAGGCACTCACCACCACACCCGGCTTAACCTAAAGCTTTGTAAAAACTCTTGTAAAATATACTGTAATGTATTTGTGGGCACCTGCTACTTTGTCAGCAGATGGCACTGTGGGACAATTAGAAACAACTCTGGTGTTTCATCATGCTAGAAAGTTGGCCAAACCGTATAACCCAGCTTGACCTGGTCCTTTGGGGGTGGGGGGAGGCAAAGATAAACTTGTGGACAAAATGATGAAAGAGGACTCCGCTGGTAGGAGAGGGAGTTTCTTTTACATTAGAAAGACCTTTTGATTACTGTTTAAAACACAAATACTACCCAGAGGCAACCCGTTTCATCATCACTAATGCCTTTCAGCATTAATCTGTCTCCTTGTCTGACTGTCAAGAAACTGTCCCTAATAGGCAAAATTTGCCAAGAGATCCAGGCTGATACTCTGGGGTATAAACCTGGGAATGATCTCAGAGTAAGATTTCTGGGCATGGAGGGTGGAGGTGTATTCTGAAAGAGTTGCCATCTGGCTCCACATTGGCAAATCCCCACTGGCAGGCTCAGAGGTATTTTCGAGGCTTAAAATGAAGATGTGGGAGATTAAACCCACATATGCTGAGCTGGAGAGAGGAGCAGCTTCCTCAGTGAACATGCTTGCTCACAGCCATAGAGAGTCTCAGTTTCTGTATTGCCATCCCACAACCACACCTCACCTGTGGTCAACTGTCCACTCCCTATTAAAGATTCAGTAGCAGGGAGGGCAGGGTGATGGCTCAGTGGCTGTACAAGCATGAGGACATAAATTCAATTTCTAGCACCCACAGTGTAAGGGAAAATGGAAAATTAATGGAGCAGAGTGGTTTCTTGGGAACTTTAAACACAGCAAGCAAGGTCTCAGACAAGATAAGAAAGGAAAGAAAGAGTGCTTCCTGCAGGTTTATCTACATCTGCCCAGAACCCATTGTAATATCTGTTTGCTAGAACTGTTATATTCTTGTGTTTTAACTCGTTTCCTTAAACTTGCATGCTTAAACTATCACATATATGTCTCTGTAACCTAACTATAAAACCCCCTACTGGCTAGAGCTCAGGGTGATGACTTTTGGGGTGAACCAAAGCATATGGCCAACTAGTGTGATAATAAACCTCACTCTCCTCTAGCAGGCATAGCTTTGACTGTCCAGGAGATTTACATAATAACAGCACCCATGTAAAAAGCTGGGTGTAGCCACACATGCCTTAACCCCCACCCTGAGGGTTGCAGAGATGGAAGGATTGCTAGGGCTCACTCTAGGTTCCATGAGCTACTCATAGAAATCCAGTGGAAGAGCAATAGAGGAGGAGACATCCTCCTCTGGCCTCTGCATCATATTACTTTTTATTTGTAAGCAGAGAGAGAGAAAGAGAGAGAGGAGAGAGGAGAGACAGAGAGAGAGAATGGGTGCACCAGGGTCTCCAGCCACTACAAAGGAACTCCCAATGCATGTGTCACTGGCCTTGCATGGGTATCGGGGAATAGAATCCAGGTCATTAGGCTTTTCAGGCAAGCATTCAACAGCTGAGTCATGTCTCCAGCCCAAAGCATCATGGTTCTATAAGAACAGAAAACTTCACATTTTCAGAAACAAAACCCCAGTAAATCATAACATGCAATAGTCCTAAACCTAAATGTTTCACAAAACATTTGTTGATGTTGTGTATCTTAATAACATGCACACACATGTGTTCAAAACCAAGGCTGCAGTAAAATTACAGGATTCAACGTAGAGGAGAGCTGCCAGAAACACCTAAGATTCATTGTGACTTTGATTTTGAGTTAATTTTTTTGCATTCAGATACTTTTTATTGTTCCCAGTTTTTTTTCTAACCCTCACATGACTCCATATGATGTTGCCACCTAGTTTAAGGAGCTGTGCTAGAGGATTGATCATCAACTGAATGATATTAAAAATAAAATGCTAAACTGAGCCTGGTCGTACAGTCTTGTAATCCCAGCTATTTGGGAGGCTGAAGCAGTAGGATCACAATTTCAAGGCCTGCCTGAGCTACAGAGTGAGTTTAAGACTAGACTAGGTAACTTAGCAAAACCACCTCACAATAAAAAAAAATTAAAAGAGGACTGGATCTGTAAGTTAGTAATACAGTGCTTACCTAATGTGCAATTGAGGCCCTGGGCTCAACCTCAATACTGCAAAAATAAGTATAAAAATAAATAAAGAGGGCTGGAGAGATGGCTCAGCGGTTTAGCACTTGCCTCCAGTGCCTAAAGCCCCTGGTTCAATTCCCCAGGACCCACATAAGCCAGACCCACAAGGTGGTGGCCCTGGTGCGCTCTCTCTCTCTCTCTCTCTCTCTCTCTCTCTCTCTCTCTCTCTGCTTGAAATTGAATAAATAAAATATTTAAAAAAATAAAAAAATAAATAAATAAAGAAAGAAAGAAATGTAAAGTGTTTTAGAGACACTAAGAAGAAAGGAAAATCAGGCTAGAAATCTGAGAAAGCTTTGAAGAGTTGGGATGGAATGATGTCTTGGGTGCTGGCTGGAATTTACAGAGTTGCTAGAGAAGATGGTTAACATTCAATTACATGGAAAAGAAATGTGAAACACAATGAACCCAGAGTCCAGAGCCCCAGACAGCTAGCAAAATGTTTAAAGATCTACAGAAATGCCTCAGGATGGAGAATCCATTGAAATAGCATTCTGTGAAGACCAAAACTTCTCCCTACCAGGCTAATTCTGCACATGCCTTGAAATACTAGGCAAAGAACAGCTTCCAAAAGGCCTCCAAAGTCCCAAGCCTGCATCTTTCTTTGAAGAGTGTGGGCAGTCATAAAGCTTTTCTTAGCCAAGCAGTGACACGATCCAAGCTGTGATGTAGGAAGATTCACTTAGCAACTCCACACTGAAGGGGAGAGAGAGCTAGAGATGGAAGAAACATATGAGGCCAAAGCCAGTGTTGGAAGACATGTGGAGGTAAGGGCCTGAAGGAAGACCAGGACCCCAGGAGTGAAAATAAGGTAAATGAAAAGAAACCAGGAAATCATGGACAGAGCTCAGCAACTATTTCATTCAAAAGACAAGAAAAGTTAAAGGGGGCTCCAAAGTTTAGGAGAAGAGTGATGAGACAATAAGTGACCTTGAGAGGGACAGGCAGCTTTGAAAAAACTAGAAGTGTATTTAAGGGCTGGAACTGTGGCTCAGTTGGTAAAGTGCTTGCCTAACATCTAAGAAACCCTGGTTTCAATCCATAGTTCAGCATAAATCCAGCATGGTGGGATAAGCCTTTTACCCTAGCATTTGGGAAGTAGAAGCTTGCTTTCCAAGAGCCTTTGGCAATGTGTTGCCTCATAGGCTCTCTTGAGCAGGGCAATATCAGGTCCTAAAGAGTTTTTAATGGTCCTAGCTTTCTTTCAGCTCTGGCCACTCACATATGCCTAAGACCTGGAATCTGTGCTAATCTAATTCTCCCAGGAAGCTGTCATATCACCAGTTTTCTCATTTCTCATCTATCTCAAAATGACCCAAATAATTAACTGTGTCCTCCTCTGCAACCCCACAGCACATTTTTTTGACCCTTCCTTAGCTACCAACTCTGCCAAAGCACATCCTGGAGTCAGATGCCTGGGTTTTAATGTGGGCTATGTCAATTATTATCTGTGTCTTTCAGCCAATTACCGAACCTGCCATGTTTGATTCAATTTGGCTCCTAGGGGGTCTAGCACAGTGAAATGTGTAGTTCATATTTATTCAGTAAATCCGGGGACTCCACATGTTGCTCTTGCTTTGCCCCTATATTTTCATTTTGTCTTTATAATGATGTTTGTAGCAGAGAAGCAAGCATACTGACCACAGAAACAAACAAAAAAAATTAGCCAGATTTGTCCCTGTGGCATATCATACCTCAGCAACCTGAGTTAGGCCACAAGTACCTTAAACTAGGTTCACTCTGCTTTGATTCCAGCCTCCCAAGGTGCCCATCCTTGACCTCTCACCTCAGTCTTGCTCAGTGGTGAGGGAAGGGTACAAATACAAAGCACCTCAGGAATGAGGCTTTTGCTCCACCATGGCTATGATGAAGGGACGATTTGGAGAGCTGGGGACAAGGTGTCCTGGCAGACACATTAAGGCAGGTAGTTGGACATATGGAGAGAGCAAAGAATTCATTCTAAAGTATAGGAGAATTGGTCCACAAAGGGGAGACTCACCAAGGCTCATCAGGTCACCCCAGGAATGAGGGGAGTATCACAAGCTGAGTGAAGTCAAGTCCAGTATGAAAGCACACATCTTGATAAAAGGGAAAAGTCAAGCTATGGAGCCCATAAGGTTACTGTAGGAGCCCTCAGCCCACTTTAATGTTGCAAGAGGGATCTGGAGTTCATGGTTTGCATCTTCTGTTGGCCAGAACCCTTTTAGTTTGTCAATCAAAATTAGAACCCTTGGAAGGCTTGACCTCTTTGAAAATTAGGTGGAAGATAATAAATTACTCCCTAAGAAAGCTATGGCTGAATAAAATACCACTTTTTGCAAATAACTTGGGAGAACTATGGACCCTCTGCCTGGGAATATATCCTAGATAACACAGTAAGAATTCCTGTTTTGGAACTTTTTAAATTCCTTTCTGATGCTGGTGATCAAACTTGGGACCTTGTGCAAGGTATGCAAATGCTCTATCACTGAACTACACTCCCCCCACACTCCCCCCATCCTTGCCTCAGCCCTTGCTGTGGGATATTAACTTTACTCCTTTTCATTAGTAAAGTGCAAGTATGTACTTTTCATACATTGAGAATGTTTGGATTAAAAGCCTTCTCAACAACCTTGTGCTCCCCAGCCCCTTCATAGCACAAACTGGAAATCCGTGATGCAGAGACAGTGTGTTCATAAGTCCTCTTTTAAAAGGGTATGGCTTGCTGGGCATAGTGGCACGCCTACAATCTCAGCATTCAGAAGGTAAAGAAAAAAGGGTCAGGAGTTCAAGGCCAGCCTCTGATGCATAAAGAGTTTGAGGCCATCATGGGCTACATTAGACTGTCTTTTTTTAAAAAATGAAGCAAAAAAAAATGAAGCAAAGTAAAATTAAACAAAAATCCCTAATAAACAAAACAATAGAGGTAATTGAGAATGAGAAAAGAAAATTGAGCCTAATGGCCCAATTATGCTTTTAATACCAGCATTTGGGAGGCTGAGGAAGGAGGATTGCCACAAATTCAAGGCCAGCCTGCTCTACATGTGACCCTGAGTTAAACAAAACAAAACTAAACTAAACTAAAAAACCCAAAAGCAACCACAACAAAACAGTGTTATGGCCTCTCTACCATTTTTTTTCATCTACTTGCCCTTTTATCTTAAACTCTTAAGAAACAAGAGTGAAAAGCATACAGAATGAAAGTGTTCTGTGAGACTTAAGAGTATATTTTTCCATAAGGTGAGCTTTATGGGTTGGTTTGCATTGATTGAAATTCACGTGTTAAAATCTTAACCCACCCCCAACTCCTCCCAGCATGACCTTGTTTGGAAGTAGGGTCATTACAGATGAGGTTATCATGGAGTAGAGTGGGCCTTTAAATCCAATATGACTGGGGAAATTTGGACACAGATCAGAACACAGGGAGAACAGCATGTCAAGATGAAGGCAGAGACTGAAGTGATGCATTTACATGCCAAAAATGCCAGATTGCCAGCAAACTAGCAGAAGCTAGGAAACAGGCATGGAACAGATTCTCCCTTACTGCCCTTGGAAGGAACTAATTCTGCCCTCACCTTGGTGCCAGATTTCTGGCTTTCAGAATTACAAGGTTATAAAATTCTGTTGCTTAAGGTACTCAGAGCTGGAGATGTACCTCAGATAGAATACTTGCCTAGCGTGCACAAGGACCTGGATTTGATGCCCAGCACTGTATAAACCAGGTGTGTGGTGGTGCAGGCCTATAAACCCAGCACTTGGCAGGTAGAAGCCAAGATCAGGAGTTTAAGGTTATTCTGGGCTACATAATGAGTTCGAAGCCAGCCTAGGCTACATGAGACCCTGTTAAAGGAAGGAAGGAAGGAAGGAGGGAGGGAGGGAGGAAGGGAGGGAAGAAAGAAAGAAAGAAAAAGAAAAGAAAAGCAGGAGAGAGGGATGGAAGGAAGGAAAGAGGAGAGGAGGGGAGGGGAGGAAAGAAGAGGTGAGGCGAGGCGAGGGGAGGAGAGGTGAGGTGAGGGGAGGGGAGGTGAGGTGAGGCAAGGATAGAGGAGGGGAGGGGGAGATGAGGTGAGGCCTCAGGCAAGGCGAGACGAAGTGAGGCATCAGGTAAGGCAAAGTGAGGCCTCAGGCGAGGTGTTTGGGTCCGTGGGTTAGTTAGGGAGTTGCAGCGCACATCAACTCCCTCTTCGCCAACGGGGCTGGGTGAGCAGAGGCTTGGAATAGCTGTGAGCCGACAAGAGATGAGGACTCTTGGGAAAACGCAGCAGTGGGCAGTTCTCATTTTATTGTATAGATAGCAGTTGTTTATATAGAGAAATGTCAGAGGTAGAAGCATAGGAAGCAAGGGGATTGGTAAGGGCAAGATCTGTGAGCATCTCATGAGTTTGATTGGTAGGGGCCAGTATTCTTTGGATACCTACTTTGCATAGATAAATTGAGGGGCTACGTGACTCTATACATGGATATGTATAGAATTGTGATGTCAGCAGAGGAAATGTAACCTTATTGTTTAGGTTTGTTATTGCAGCTGGACTAAGTTAGGCTTTGAAATGCCTGCTTATCTTATGCTAAGATTTATAGGGGCACTCAGACTTGGCCTCAACTTCCTTATCAGAAGGAGACAGTCCCAGAAGTCTGCCAGACTCAGCAAAACCCTACGTCCTCCATGCCCCTTTTAGCAGGGTCCCACAGAGGCGAAGTGAGGTGAGGCCTCAAAGGAGAGGCCTCAGGTGAGGCTAGGCAAGGCAAGGTCTCAGGCTAGGCGATGCCTCAGGGGAGGCAAGGAGAGGCCTCAGGCAAGGTGAGGCAAGGCCTCAGGAGAGGTGAGGCGAGGGGAGGCGTGGTGAGGTGAGGCAGGTGAAGCAAGGGGAGGGCTCAGGTGAGGCGAGGCTAGGAGAGGCAAGGAGAGGCCTCAGGTGAGGCAAAGTGAGCCTCAGGCGAGGGGAGGCCTCAGGCGAGGTTAGCAAGGTGAGGCAAGGCCTCAGGCAAGGCAAGGCCCAGTGAGGACTCATGTGAGGTAGGGCGAGGCAAAGCCTCAGGCAAGGTGAGGCCAGGAGAGGCCTCAGGAGAATCACCGGAGAGGTGAGGCGAGGCCTCAGAAGAGGTGGGGAGGTGAGGCTCCAGGCAAGGCAAGGCAAAGCTAGGAGAGGCTAGGAAAGGTGAGGCAAGGCCTCAGGCGAGGTGAGGTGAGCCCACAGGTGAAATGAGGGAGGCCTCATGCAAGGCGAGGCCTCAGGGGAGTCAGGCCTGGTGAGGTCTCATGTGAGGCAGGGTGAGGCAAAGCCTCAGGCCAGGCAAGGCCAGGTGAGGCCTCAGGTGAGGTGAGGCGAGGTTTCAGGTGAGGCAAGGCGACCCAGTGCATTGGTCCTTTGTAACAGTAGCCTAAGCAGGGAAATATAGTGGGAGAGTGTCTCCCACAATTGCTTAGGTGCAGTGCAGTTAGGCTGCACACAAACTGCTGAGTCTCCCAGGAAATTGGCCCTCATGTGAGAGTATTTCTTTGATGGAGGGGAGGGAACATGAAGTACAGTGGCAAAAGGAGGCAGGCAATAGGTCTGCTTGGTATTTGGATTGAGCACGGCTCATAGTTGGGAAATACTGAGAAACAAGGCCAGAGTGGAACAGGTAACTAGCTCAAAATAAATAAAAATAGCCTTAAGATAGATTGGATAATGGGAAGAAGAACTTGTGGCTTGAAGGGATTCAGATATAACAACAAATAGAAGGGATTTAGATATAACAACAAATAGAAGGAATTCAGATACAACAAATAACTTCATCAGTCCAGACTTTCATGCAAGGTACTTTAAATACATAAACAATCTAAATAAAAACTGTGCTGAAGGGCTGGGAAGATGGGTCAGTGGTGAATGACGCTGCCTTGCAAAGTCTGCTAGCTGACATGTTCAATTCCCCAGCCATTAACATAAAGACAAACAGGCCTCAGCCACCCACATAAAGCCAGGACAAGAGACAGGCCTTCACTTGCAGGGGCAAGAGACCTTGGTATGTCCATATGTATATGCAAATAAATAAGAATTTCTAAAAAAATTGTTGTTGATGTGAGCATACAATCTTTTCTTTGAGGCAGCATCTCCTGTAGCTCAGGCTGCTCTTGTGTTAGCTGAAGATGACCTAGAGCTTCTGATCTTCCTGCCTCCACATCTAGCATGCTAGGACTATGTGGTGCTGAGGGGGTGAATCCAGGGCTGTGCATGCTATGTAAATGTTCTACCAACTGAATTATATTGCCCACCAGGCTTTCCCAGTCTTTGACTATCCCTCCTAGTTCAACTTGCCAGCAGCTCTTACTCTGCTTTCTAGCTATCAAGCCAGTTGGGCTCCTCATCATTCTCCAACCCTTTCTCCTCACTACAAAGATAGTTCCTACATTGTGCAGAGGAAAGGTATTAGAGGCTGAATTGTGTTACCTCAAGTTTTTATGTTGCCTTCATCCTCAAAAGTAACTATATCTGGAGAGTGGTCTTTTAAAGAGGTAACTAAGACTCCACAAGGCTTTTACAGTGGGGATGTAATGCAATATTACTGTTGTTTTCATCTGAGAAGGAAGGGCCCTCTGGATTCATAAGCATACAGAAAAGGCCATGTGAGAATACAGCAAGAAGGTAGCCACATGCAAACCAAGGAGAGAGGTCTCAAGACAAATGAACCTTGATATTGTACTTCTAGCTTCTAGAACTGTGAGAAAATTTTTGTTGTTGAAGTCACCCAGTCCAGGATCACCCCACTGGTTAGCAATCAAGCTCATGGCAAAACTGAGGGTATACGTAAGAAATCTGAATATGGAAAGCAGAGAGGGGCCTACATCCAAGTTTCTCATACAATATGTTTTGTGGTATATAGAAATTTGTCACAATTTATTTATTCATTGGTCTTTTTGATGTAGGGTCTCACTCTAGCCTAGGCTGACTGGAACTCATTCTGTAGCCCCAGGCTGTCCTCAAACTCACTTCGATTCTTCTACTGAAGCCTCCAAAGTGCTGGGATCACCACACCTGGCTTTCTTTTTCTTTTTCTTTCTCTCTCTCTCTCTCTCTCTCTCTCTCTCTCTCTCTCTCTCTCTCTCTTTGTGCATTTTGTGTGTGTGTGTGTGTGTGTGTGTGTGTGTGTGTGTGTGTGTGTGTGTTCAGGCGCACATGAGCATGGGTGCATACAAGTCATGCCATGGCAGGCACGTGGAGGTCAGAGGACAACTGTCAGATCAGTCCTCAATTTTCCACCATGTTTGAGACAGAGTTTCTCTCCAGATTCTCACTCTGCTGCTCTTTGCTGTGTTTACCATGAAACTTTCTGGGAAATTCTCCTCTGCCTCCTATCTCGCTGTCAGTGTCAGTGTACTGGGATTAGAGAAGCCTGCCACAGCTTCTAGATTTTTATGCAAAGGCCATTAAGTTGATGTTGAGTATCTTTCTCAATCACTCTCCACCTTATTCATTGAGACAGAGTATTTTGTGGGACCAGGAGCTCACCAATGTGACTAGTGTAGCTAGCCAGCAAGGCCTGGGGATCCTCCTGTCTGCCTCCCAAATGCTGGGATTACAGGAGAATGCCATGATGCCTGGTATTTACATGGGTGCTGGGGATCTAAACTCAGGTCCTGAAGTTTGTATGGAAAGTCATTTACTGACTGAGCTATCCCTTCACACCACCATTGTGACATTTTCACACACACATATAACATACTTTGATTATTGTCAAAACTGCTGACTTGGATTGTTGGGGCTTTCTCTCTCCATAGTCCTTACTACCCAGGCTTGCTCTTGTACAGCACTGAGTAAGGTCACTTTTCTAATACCAAATCACAGATGTAAGCTTCTACATTGGGCTGCTGTAGTGGTTAATTTTCATTGTTAATGTGACTGGATTTAAAAATCACCTTGGAGATGGATGTGATTCTAGATGTATCTATGAGGGCATTTCCACAGAGGATTAGCTGATGGGGAAGACCTGCTGTGCCTTGAATGTGAAGGGCACCATTCCATGGGTTCAGGAGGGAGGGGAATGAATGCAAGGGGAAAGCTGAGCACCAGCATTCCCCTCTCTCTGCTTCTCAGTTTGCATGGTTTAACTAGCCTCAACACATATTCCAGCCACCCTGAACTTCACAGGTCCACTGTTGTGGTCAGCTTTCTAGTTGCTGCGCAGAAAGAGCCCAAACAAAAGCGGCTTGTGGAGGATTGGATTTATTTGGGTTACAGACTCGAGGGGAGACTCCATCCTGGCAGGGAAAACGATGGCATGAGCAGAGGGGTTGACATCACCTCTGCCACAGCACTGTAAACAGCGGCAGGAAGGTGTGCCAAATACTGGCAAGGGGAAGCTGGTTTATAACCCCGAAAAACCCACCCCCAACAACACAGCTCCATCGAGGTTATAAAATCCAAACTGCCATCAGCTGAGGATCAATTACTCAGAACACATTCAGTTGTTTTGGGGGGACACCTGGATCAAACCATGACATCCACCTTGCCTTCCCTGGTGGGGAAGGGGGAATCCATGATGGATTGAAACCTACAAAACCCATGATCCAAAATAAACTTTTCCTTCCTGAAGTTGTTTTAGCAAGTATTGTGGTCATGGCAGCACAAAAGTAACTAATATAGTAGCAGAGGTATTGGATGATGGTACATGGTTAGGGTTGGGCTGGGATCAGGCCTAGGGCTCTGGAGGAAAGCATGGAGTTATGAGGGGCATCTTCATGGGACCTGCTTACTTTGCTATTGAATGCCATCTATGAGGAATGATTACCCACAACACATTAATATTATAGGCTAGAACAAATCTCTCAATTGTTTCATCAGAACTACTTTTGAAAAAGAAAAGTGATCACCTTGAACACTAAACCAGAAGTGACATGGAGACTGGGGAAGGAGGTAGTAGGTTGGGTACTAAAATGAACACTGTTGCCTATATCTTGCCTGGTATAAATGCATTTAAAGGTAAAGATTCCAAAGCAGCCTGAGATACTGCTGTCATTTAATTAATATGCCTATAGATAGATACTCTTACTTGGAAGCCAGTGAATAAATAAAAAACATTGAGGGGGTGGAGAGATGGCTCAATGGTTAAGGAACTTGCCTGCAAAGCCTAACAACCTAGGTTTGATTCCCCAGTACCCACATAAAGCCAGATGCACAAAGTGGAGCATTCATCTGCAGTTTGTTTGCAGTGGCTGGAGGCCCTGGTGTACCCATTTTCTCTCTTTTTCTCTCTCTGCTTGCAAATAAAAAAATAAAAATATTTGAAAAAGAAACATTGGAATCTCCTATCTATACTCATTTTTTTTCTTAAGACAAGGCTTTGACTGGCCTGAGACTCACTATGTAGATCTCGCTGATCTTGAACTTAAAACTATCCACCTGCCTCTGCTTTCGGAATGCCACCATGCTTGACTTCTTTCTATTCACAAGCCACCATGCCTAACTTCTATTCACAAAAATCTTAAACTTATATATTCTACACCAATGCAGTTAATTGATAAGGAAATAAACTTCTGTTTTTATTTGGTTAGTCTATGCAATGTTTTCACTGGTTGATTGCCTTATTTACAAATCAAATTATAAAGCAATGGGTTTTCTTTGTTTTGTGATTACTTTTGATTATGTCTATGTTTATAAGCAGTTTGAAAGAGAAATAATTAGGGAAATATAGCTTAAGATGATTGGCTGCCCCCTCTGTGTATCTTCACTGTGATAAGTACAGTGTTGTCTGTACAATAGATATTCATTAGTCTTTCTTGGATGGATAAACTCAAGCCAACGTGGCCATTTGCTAGCAATTCTTGGTGGGGATGGGATAGGAGAAAAGATTTCACAGGCAAGAGACTAACATAATTGGCTCAAGTGAAATAGCTGGATTATTGATAGATGTAAATTTGATTTTACCTTCTGTCTTCTACTAGAACAGTAAGCATGGTTGATCTCTCAATTTTGGAAGCCAACGAGAAAATTCAGCTTTTGTCCTAGATATTATAATACCTATCTGTCACTATATAACAAGCTGTCTCTAAAATGTAATGACTTCCTGTTGTTTACTTGGACCATGAAACTGCGGTGTGAACAGGGTACAGACTGGTTCTCTGTTGTAGGCAGCATCAGCTTGTGTAACTCTACTAGGGTTCAGAGAATATGCTTCTAAAAGTGGCTCTCTCTCTCACCTGCCTGGTAAGTTGGGGCTAGTTGTCAGTTCCTTTCCAAATGGTAGTTTGGGCTTCCTCACTACAAAGTGAGTGAGTGAAACAATGCAATGAGCACTCTAAGACAACCAAGGGGAAAGCTAGGTTGTCTTTTGTAACCCAGCCTTGGAAGTTCAGGTTACTTTTGCCATAGGCACAAGTCCACCAGAATTCAAGGGGCTAGGAGTGAGTTTACAGTTTCATTGTGGCTAGAGATAGAGAGAGATAGAGATAGTGTGATGGTTAGGTTTTGTTGTCAACTTGGATCTTTTTAATTATCTTTGGTGGGTCTCTGAGGATGTTTACAGGAAGGCAGCCTCTCAGCAAGGGGCAGGATGTAAAGAAGCTCAAAGAAGCTGGACTGTGTGGGCCATGCAGGAAGGAAATTCCAGAGACTCAGGAAGCCATTAAGTCTGGGATAGGGTTGCAAGACCCCACCTTAAGCTTATATAAAGGAGAAGAAATGCTTGTTGGCCCTCCTGCCTGTTTACTGTTTTGTGTGTGTGGTGTAGGTGATGGGTTTTTCTCTCTGCTTAGACCTGTGAAAGAGGGCTAGCCTCTCGCTGTTAAGGAACTTCCCCTCAGTCTGTAGTTTCAATAAATACTTTCCTCCCCCAAATTGTGCCTGGTTTGAAGATTCATCCCAGGGGTATGTGGCTGACTATGACAGATAGAGATAGAGATAGGGATAGAGATAGAGATAGAGATAGAGATAGAGATAGAGATAGAGATAGAGATAGAGATAGAGGTACCAGACATGGTGGCACATGCCTCTGACCTCAGCACTTGGGAGGCAGAGGCAGCAGGATCACCTTGAATTCAAGTCCCCTTGAACTACATAGTGAATTCCAGGTCAGCCTGAGCTACAGCAAGGTTCTACCTTGGAAAAAAAAGAGTTTGTCTTCTTTGGTTATATTTGGAGATCTAGGCCAGTCTGGGCTATTTGAAGCCTTGTCTGAAAAATAAATAACAAAAAAGGACATGTTAAGTCACATGTGGTGACTCATACCTTTAATTCCTACACTTGGGAGGTTATGGTAGGAGGAACATCATAAATTCAAGGCCAGCCTGAGCTAGAGTGAGACTCTGCCTCAAAAAATAAAAAAGGGATATGAGGTATTATTATGGTCATTCTGCTATCCTTCCTCATGTCCCCAAGTTGCCAATTTTGAGGATTTTTATTTTTTTATTTATCTCTTTAGGAGGGAGGCACCAGGATCTCTAACTGTTGCAAAATAAATGCCAGATGCACGTAACACTTTTCGTATCCAGCTTTTACATGGATGCTGGGGCATTGAACTCAGGCTAGCTAGCTTTGCAAGCAAGTGCCTCTAACTGCTGAACCATCTCCCCAGCCTTTAAAAATTTTTGGTTAGTATTCAAAGAAATAGGTTCCATTGTGACATATTATTATCTTCATTATAATTTTTTTCCAACAGTCTTCTCTAAACTTGGTCGCTATACTTCAGAAGCTAATATTTATTTACTTATTTACAGTGCTAAGGATCACATCCATGGCCTTATGCATACTAGGCAAGTGCTCTACCACTGACCTACACTCCCAGTCCTGAAGCTACTTTTTTGGGGACATAATTTATGTTGTGCACATTATTTTTTTAAAAATTTATTTATTTATTTATTTATTTATTTATTTATTTATTTATTTATTTATTTATTTATTTATAAGCAGAGACGGACACAGAGAAAATGAATATGGGCACACCAGGGCCTCCAGCCATTGCAAACGAACTCCAGATGCATGTGCCACTTTGTGAATCAGGCTTTATGTACTGAGGAATCAAACCAGGTTGTTAGGATTTGTAGGCAGATGCCTTAACCTCTGAGCCACCTCTCTAGCCTCAGATTATTCTTATAGTGTACTAAAGGTACCAGCTGAACATTTTTCCAGGAAAAGAGTATATCTTGTTAGATTTATTTATTTGTGTGTGTGTGTTTGTGTGTGTTTTGAGTGAGAAAAGATCTCACATAGCCCAGACTGGCTTCAAAGTTGCTCTACAGCCATGCAACCAGGGATGGCTTTGAACTCCTGGTCCTTCTGCCTCCATGTCCCTAGTGCTGAGACAAGAGGCATACACCACCACACACAATACCTGCTAAGTCTATTCTTTCATGTAATTCTAACTTTTTTTTGTTTTGCAGAAGAGAGCAGCATACAAGTAAGCAAAGGTCTAAATGTGAATAAACAGAATATATAAAAACAAAACCTAATATACCTATATATATTGCCTGGAGGCATCTGAAGTCAAATTTTGGAAAGTTGTATATTACAAGTGATGGATGGGTAGATATAGGTAGTCTCTGAATAAAATCTTACGTTTGTACAGTGGCAAATGATCTCTATTTTGGGATTATCATGTAAAATTATCAGTAATTTCAAACTACTAAAAGTTGAAAGAATTATGCATAAAGCACCCATGCACTCATCATCCAGATATTAAAATTGATATTTTATTCTATTTGTTTCATCACATATCCATTCATTCATCTAACCCTCTACATGTCAGTCTTTTTAAAAATGCATTTCAAAGTAATTTGCATTCATCAATAAAAGTAGCATATTTTTAGTTCTGCTTTGAAATATTTACAGTTTTCTATTTAAATCTATCCTATAAGATTGTATTTAACAAATATAAAAAATGATGTGGACTCAAGATTTTCTTATATAAAAATAAAATGTGTGAGAATTTAGTGGAGAAATTACTGCAGAAATAAACTCTCTAAATATTATCCTCTGTGGTATATATACACTTTTTTGTTTTGTTTGTATTTCATTTTCGTTTTGCCTTTTATTCAATCCTACTTCTACAAATGGGAGAACCTCAATTTGTGTTCATCTTTCTTTTCTTTCTTCTCTCTTTTTAATGATTTTTTTTTGTAGTTTATAGGATCCATCCCTAGTTTTCTTGTTGTATGTCTACACAGCCTGAAATGAGTGGGAACATTGACGAGTTAATTAATTAATTCAGCAAATGCTTATTGATTGTAATGCCCCATGGTAGGCATTGAGAAGACAATAGCAAAAATGAATAAGAATTGAGTTCCAACGATATCCAAGCCAACTCAAAGCAGAAGTCCAGAGACACTTAAGATCTCAAAAATAAGGCAGGCTTAAAACTCACCCACCATGACTCAGGGAAATGAGAGGAAGAGGGGTTGGAAAGATGGTAAGAGCCATGATGGAGGAGAATATCCAGACATTGTCCCCCTCAGCAACAACACATAAAGGAGGAGAACTGGCTACTTCTTGTACAATTCATAACCCCTTATTCCATGGACTGATCCAGCATGTGCAATTAGGAGACTATCCAGTGGATTGGGGACAGGAAGGAGGGAAATGGGGGTACCATCATAAGATTTGCTCATACAATGTATCTAATTATTGATAATAAAGACATCAATAAAAAATTTAAGAAACTCAATTATGTTTTTAAGAAAAAAACTGGGATGAAATACAGTGTAAAATAGTCAACAACTAGAGAGGGGAAATTAATAAGACTTCATGGACATTGTCGTTTTTTTATGTGTGTATGTGTGTGTGCCTGCCCACACCCATGAGCACATGTGCACAGATGCACACACCCCATGTACATGTATGTGGAAGACAGAAGAGAAGTTGGTGTCCTCTTCTGTTTTATATTTCCTTGAGATGGAGTCTCTTACTGAACCTGGAGCTGCTGTTTTTTGGTTACATTGATTGACCAGCAAGCTCCAGCAATTCTCTTGTACCTGCTCCTCTTAGCACTGGGGTTATAAATGTGCATGGCCTTTTTATTTGGATGGAACTCAAATCCTCATGAGTGCACAGCACGCACTCTTACCAGTGAGCCATCTCTCTAGCCCCGTTCTTTTTTCTTCTTTTCTCTCTCTCTCTCTCTCTCTCTCTCTCTCTCTCTCTCTCTCTCTCTCTCTTTCATTTTTTGGGGGAGACAAGGTATCATGTATCTTAGGCTGGCATTGAGCTTGCAATGTATCAAGAGATGCCCTTGAACTTCTGATCCTCCTGCTTCCACTTCTCAAGGGCCCAGATTACAGGTTTGTATCACCATGCTTGGTTTGGGATGGTGGGGATTGAACCCAGCACTTTGTGTGTGCTAAGTAAGTATTCAACAAGACCATTTTGTATGTTTCTATATCTGTCCCAGAATTCCAAGATTTCTTATAAAAGCCTATAAAATTTCATTGAATCAGGTCTGATACAAAAACTATAAAAATGAAAGGCACAACCATTTTATTACTTTTAGTAATTCTACTCTATGAACTCATTTATTTTCTATAAAAATTAAATGGTGTTTTTTAAAAATTCTGTTTTTAATTAAAATGGGAGAAGCTAATATGTTGTATATTACATATTAGTCTTCCTGCATATATTCAAGGGAAAGTCATCATTTGGGATCATTTTAAGCTATCAAACTATTTCAGGGGAGGTTTTTTTCCTTCTTCTTCCTCCTCTTCCTCCTCCTCCTTCTTCTTGGCCTCCAACTTACTATGCAACTGAGAATGGCCTTGATCTTGTGATCTCTCTACCTTCACCTCTCTGAGTGCTAGAATTACAGGCTTGAGCTATCAAGGTAGACTGGTGATTGAACCTGGCTTTAAATATGCTAGGCAAGTACTCTTACAATTGAACTACATCCTTAGCCCTTCTACCACTTTTTTGAGTCTTTCTATGTAGCCCTGGGTGGCTTGGAAATCATGGACAATCCTTTTTCCTTTAAGCCTCCTCAGTGCTGTGATTATAAGCATAAATGATCAAGTCTGGTTCTTCCTTTTTTACGTAGAACAAATGATTTTTTTAATGGAGCTACTGTTATAGCTCAGCAGTAGAGTAATCGCTCCAGCATGCTTGAGGCTCTGAGTTCAATTCCTAGTACCACTAAAAAAAATAAAAATACACTTGAAAATATTTTTATTTCTAGTTATTGGGCTCTTAGGATGCATTAGTGTTTCAATGCTATAACTCTTGTCAACTTTCATTGTCTATTATGGTGGTAGTTAAGGCATAGCATAGAGACATAGCTCATTTGGTCAGAAAACATGTATCTTAGAAGACTTTTAAAAAGATACATTGCAAATTAAAGTTTGTTAAATGTGTACAAGAAAGTTGGTTAAAGTATTGGGGTGACATTTCTGTTCTTTCCATATTATTTGTAGTTAAACTTAGTACCTGGAAGACATGGGTGGAGGCTTTATAGTTTAGAAATAATCAGTTGCCTTGACATTTTCCCAAATGAGATAAACTTTAATTATGTGTGTGTGTGTGTGTGTGTGTGTGTGTGTGTGTGTGCCTGTGCGTGTGTGCTTGCACTTGCATATAGAGGGCAGAGGACAACCTTAGGTATGTCCATCCACCTTATTTTTTTATTATTCATAATTAGATACATTGAATGATCAAATAATGAGTTGGTATCCCCAGATGCCCAAATTCCCTCGTCCCTATCCCCAATCAGCTGGATATCCTCCTCCATGGGCAGTCTGGATCAGTCCATGGGGTAAGGGATTATGGATAACCTAGGAGTCAACCCGGTTCCCCCCTTTGTATGTTGTTACTGAGGGGGGCAATGTCTCTGGGAGCTCCCCTCCATGGCTCTTACAATCATTCTGCCCCCTTTTCCGCTCAGTTCCCTGAGTTATGGTGGCTGAGTATTAAGGCTGCTTTATTGCTGAGGTCTTAGGGGCCTCTGTACTTCTGCTTTAGGTTGTGTTGAAAATCATTGGTGTCTGTCTTGCTGGCTCATCCTGGGTTGACTGATTGGCTGTGGTTATAGGTCTCTTGCTTATCTCACCATTCTCTGTGGGGTTCCATGTGGATCCTCCACAGTAGGTCTGGGGTGGCTCATCTCTTACCAGGATGTCAGCTATTGGCCTGCGGCCTGCCACAGCACTCTTGCTGCCTTCTGAAAAATACAAACAGAATCTCCATTGGAGAGGGAGATCAGTATAGGTTAATTGAGATACACATTTCTGAATTGGCTAGATGTGGTCCGTGGATTAGTTGGGAGGTCATTGTACACTAACACTCCAGTTCATCCACAGAGCTGGGTGAACAGAGTCTTGGGACAGCAGTAAGCCTACAGGCATATTCACCTGGGAGAATGTGGCAGTGAACAGCTCTTGTTTATTGTAAAGATAAAGGTCGTTTATATAGAGGAAAAAGGAGAGGTAAGGGCATAGGCAGCAAGGGGATTGGTAGGGGCAGGGTAGTCTTTGGATGTCTCATGAGTGGATTGGCAGGGGCCAGTAACCTGTGGATGCCTAGTTTTCATAGATAAATTGAGGGGGCTTTCTACGTGACTTTAGACATGTACTGGATGTTGGTGGCTGCAGAGGAACTGTGATCTTTAGACTTTTATTGTCCAGGCTTGTTATTACAGCTGGGGTATGTGAGCTTAGGCCTTGAATTATCTGTTTATCTCAGGGCTCGCTGTGGCCTGCCAGGGGAGCTGGAGCTCTAGGATAAAAGAAGGAGGCTTTGATGGCAAAACGCCTACTGGTCTCAGAGTCTCAGATAAACTCAGAGATTATTGGGGTTTCAAGCGGGCCTCAACTTCCTTTAACCCTATATCCTCTGTGCCTCTTAGCAGGGTCCCACAGCTAGACTCTATTGTTAGTAGCCTCTTTATAAATCACTTGTAAAGTGCATTTCCCTTTGGGGTCCCAAGATTTTGGTTCCCAATGCATTTTGCCCTGAGTCCCCAGTTCCAGTTAAGGGCTCCCCATCACTGAGTAGATTACTTGGCCGAAATAAAAGCTGTTGATTGCCTCCCCCAGGCTTTGGCTCCTCCATTACACCTTATGTTTTAAAAAGCTCTTTCTATTTTTTCTTCCTTCTTTCCTTCCTTCCTTTCCTTCCTTTGTTCCTTCCTTCCTCCATTCCTTCCCTCCCCTCCTCTTTCCTTCCTTCATTCTTTATTTCTTTCTTTGTTCTTGTCTGTGTGTGTGGGCAGGCACATACCACAGCATGCATGTTGAAGTCAGAGGGCAAGTTTCTGGTTGATCTTGGCCTTTCCACCTCATGTGAGGCAGGGTTGTTCTCTCTCTGAATTCCCATTCTGCTAGTCTATGCTGTGCTCATTTCAATCCTCAGAATTCTTCCTTTTCTGCCTCCCATCATGCCACCAGCATGCTGGGATTATAGAATCTCACTATGATTTTTAGCTTTTTACATGGGGTCTGGGGTTAAAACTCAGGCACTCAAGGCTTGAGTGGCAATTGTTTGATCCATTGAGCCACCTCCCCTGCCCACATCTACCTTTTTTGAGACTGGGTCTCGCAGTGGCCGAGAACTCATGAGTTAGGCTGGATTGGCTAGCCAGGAAGCCCCAGAGATTTGCCTCTTTCTACCTCCCCAGCAACTGAGATTATGCCTGGCTTTTTCTATCATCTATCTATCTATCTATCTATCTATCTATCTATCATCTATCTATCTATCTATCTATCTATCTATCTATCTATCTATCTATCATCTATCTTCCTTTCTTTCTTTTTTTCCCTTCTTTCTCTTTCTTCTGTCTTTCTTTCTTTCAACATGGGTTCTTATGCTTGCAAGGCAAGCACTTTTATCTATTGTAGCTACCTCTCCAGCTCCGATGTGGGAATGAACTACAAGAACAAACTGTAGAAATGAGCTATAAGAATGAAATATGGATATGAACTATTGGAAAGAACTGTGGGAGTATTGCTTATGGGCCTTATAAATAACTTTTATTAGAATCTTGCAGTGAGATGCCTTTCTGCTAAATTCCTTAGTTGTAATCTGCCCTGAAGTTAATCTTATAGCCGTGGAATCCACCAGCTTCAACCTTGCCGTACCTTTTTCCTGTTCAGCACAGATGACCAATATTGACAAGGAATTTTTAGAGATACTGACTGATCTTAAGCTATACTCCTTGCTCAATTTCCTCAGGGGTCTGGTTAGACTCCTGAGCCAGAACAAGTATACAAGCATGATAAATCATGGCCATAGTGTTGAAGACAATGTGTTCAATAACAAATTGCCCAGAGATCTACCACAGTTCTGTTGAAGACAACAGGTGGGCTTAGTGTGATTACTTTTGTGAATGGAGTGTGTGTGTGTATTGTGAATCAGCAGAGTCCAATATGTCATGCCCCTAGATCTCTTCCTTTAACAAATGTTTGAAAGATTATTCAAAGTCAAAATGTTCCTTGCCCTTTGTTCATGCAATGTCGAAATTGTTCACATATTTACTGTTTTTTGACTGTTCAATAAAAGTGCCATTGAAGCTACAGCCACAGAAACATCAGAGCAGGGACCACAGAAGCAATGGGTTCATCCTTGGTTTACGTGACTCCAGGGGTCAGTCTTCTTTCCCTCAGGCTCTGCTCCTAGAAGCATGTAGTCTAATCTTGGGTAAATGACCCCCAAGGACTACTTTTCCTTCTTTCAGGCTCTGCTCTAAAAAACAGCTAGCCCATTCTTGAGCACACAAATCCAAGACTCAGTCTCCATAATTCCTGGGCTACTCCCCCCACTAGTTGGACACCCCAATATAAACCATTTATTTATTCATTTATGTATTTTTTCAAGGCAGGGTCTCACTCTAATACAGACCTACCTGGAATTCATTATGTAGTCTCAGGGTGGCCTTGAACTCATGGCGAGCTTCCTACCTCTGCCTCCCAAGTGCTGGGATTAAAGGCGTATGCCACTATGCCCAGCTAAAAATTTATTTTTATTCTTTGCTTTAGTTTGAATATGATGCAGCATCTCACTTTATAGACTTGGATGGCCTGGAATTTATTATGCAGATCATGAAGGCCTTCAACTTGCTGCAATTCTCTTTCCTTTGCCTACCAAGTGCTGGAATTACAGGCTGCATCATGCTTGCTATTTATTTTATTTATTTATTTTCTATTTCGGTATGGCACAAACTTTAAATAACAGCATGTCTCAAAAAAGAAAAAAAACACAGCATTTTGTCTGCCAGGCATAGTGGCACCTGACTTTAATGCCAGCACTGGGGAGACTGAGGTAGGAGGATCACTGTGAGTTTGAGGCCAGCCTAAAGCTACAGGATGAGTTCCAGGTCAGCCTGGACTATAGTGATAGCCTAAAAATAAAAATAAAAGCATGTAAGACTTGACAGTCTGATTTGAGCTCAGAACAGGGCCAAGGAATTACTAATGCTCACCTCTTTCTACAAATACAACAAATGTATCAATTTATCCATTGGTTTGATCTTTCACTTTTCAGCAGCTCCTGGTTGCATTATGAGGTTTAAGTCCACATGGATACTTCATAAATGCTTTTTGACAATCAAGGAATACAAAGTTTATTTAGGCTTCTAGACATGTTCCACAGAAACTCAGGATAAAAATGTTTTAAGTTTTAAAAATTTTTATTGAAAATTTCAATACATGAATATACTGTAATTTGATCACTTCTCATGTCTTACATCTTGATTACAACTTGTTATTTATTACTGAGGGCACTAATGAGTAGCACTCATGGGGTTTGACATCTGTAGCAAGATGCTTCTGTGGTACCTGAGGATAGAAAGACAGGGAAATGATGTAATTATGAGAAGGGAGAAGGAGCCCTTTACCCTGGAGTCTAGGCCAGCAGCAAAGCAAGGATTCCAGCACAATTAACAACTGCTTAAGTCCTTTCTCCCTTCCCAGCTGTAAACTGCAGTTTTCTAGGAATCTCACCAGAAACTCCATTTACAGGAAAAGATTGTGTACTAAACCCGTTTGTGCAACCCTAGTGGTATCCCATTTCACCTTATCAGATTACATTTAAGGCATCTCCAGAACTACCTATAGTTTCATTTATCAAAAAGAGAAAAAAGGAAAAAACAAAAACAGATTTTATAACAACCTTTTGAGATGTAACTTGAGAGTCACCAAAATAGTATAGATTGCTAATGCTATGACACTTAATTGCTACTGTCTCTTGAGAAGCCCAGACCCACACTTGGGTGTGTTTTATTCCTTTCCCATGTGACTCTCTTTCAGAAGTCCACATTGATTTCTCTCAGATGTGCTTACATTCTCTTCTTGAGTGTCCTTCTTAATATATTTTTAATTAATTAATTAATTTTCAAGGGGGAGAGAGAGAGAGAGGAGAGGAAAGAAACAGACAGAGAGAGCCAGGGCCTTCAGCCACTGCAATGGAAATCCAGATGCATGCACCACTTTGTGCATCTGGCTTTATGTGGGTACTAGGGAATCTAACCCAGGTTGTTAGGTTTTGCAGGTGAGCACTTTAACCACTAAGCCATCTCTCTAGCCCCCTAAGATCTCTAATTAATATCATATCCATCTCTGAATATTTTTTGTGTCAAGGCCATGTATTCTGGGTTTGTTGATGTCACTAAAAGTCTAGGGGAAGTCCTCAGGCTGCTGAGGATAATAGTGTGGAACCATGTCTTAGTTCACTCACCACTGGCAGCATCCAATACAAAAATCTGATTCAAACAGTCTTAAACATTAGGAAAAGACAGAATATGTTTAATTGGGCAATTCAAGAATGTACTCTTACCTACAACAAAACCTTCATAACGGGAAGAAAAGATGATAACATGGAAACAAAATAGAGACTTAACTGAGAGAGGGAGGGGATACAATAGAGGGTGGATTTAAGAGGGGGGAGGTGGGGGTGGGGAGGCAATTATCATGGTTTATTGTCTATAATTATGGAAGTTTAAGAAAAGAATCTACTCTTGGGCTGGAGAGATGCTTCTGTGGTTAAAGGAGCTTGCTTACAAAGCCTGACAGCCCAGGTTTGAATCCCCAGTACTCACATAAAGTCAGATGTACAAAGTGGCATATGTATCTGGAGTTTCTTTGAAGTGGCAAGAGCCCCTGGCACACCCGTATGCTCTTTCTGTCTGCCTGTCTTGTCTGCCTGCCTGCCTGCCTGCCTGTCTGTCTGTCTGTCTGTCTCTCTCATATAAATAAATAAAAATAGGGGCTGGAGAGATTGCTCAGTTGTTAAAAGTGCTTGCCTGCAAAGCCTAAAGATCTGAGGTCAATTCCCTAGTACCCTGTAAAGCCAGATGCATCTAGAATCCATTTGCAGCAGCTGAGGGCCCTAGCATGTCCATTTCATCTTTGGTCTCTCTTCTATCTCTTTCTCTGATTGCAAATAAATAAATGAATAAATAAATAAAAATTATTAAAAAACAAAACAGAGTCTACTCTTTATTTTCAACTTTACCCAACTTAGTATATATTGACCTAAGGCTGATAGTCTTCTTAGTCACAAAATGGCTGCCATTGGCAGCCAGGGTACTAGTTTCCTTGCTTATCCAAGAGACATTAATGTTAAGCTTTTTTCCCTAGCCATCTATGGATTGACTGAGACTAACTGGCACTTGACCCTGGATGTGTGTGGGGCTAGATACTTGAACACATTAGAAGAGAAGGGAGCAAACATGCTGAGGAGGCTCTGAAGCTGATTCTTCCTTTGAAAAACAGTGAGAATAGTGTAACACAGGTTGTCCAATGCAGCAAATACAAATAGAGGGTGGTTAAATTTGAATTTCAGATAAACAGCAAGTCATTTTTCAATGTAATCATGTTTATCCTTTTCTACAAATATTACAAATTTGTTGGGTTCTTAAGCTTTTTTTTTAACCTACAATCCTGATTGCATAAGGAGGTTTCTAAGCCCAGAAGGGCATTTCATAATTTTTTTAAAAAAATATTTTATTTATTCATTTTCAAGCAGAGAAATACAGAGATAGAGAGGGAGAGAGCACCAGGGCCACCACCTTGTGGGTCTGGCATATGTGGGTACTGGGGAATTGAACCCGGGGCCTTAGGCACTGGAGGCAAGTGCCTTAACCGCTGAGCCATGTCTCCAGCCCCATCATAAATTTTTTTGACAATGATTAAAAGGCTAACTTAATTTTCTAGCCTTGTCCTATATGTATCTGTGTTAAAAATACATACTTATATTAAAAATCCTTATTTATCTGTAATTCAAATTTATCAAGATAGCTAGTATTTTATGTCAGCCCCAAATTACATGTATTTAGAGTATGCAGGCATTTATTCAGCAACAAATATTAGTATTCTGTCTACATAAGAAAATCTCAGGTAAATGGCAACATGGTATTTTTAAAAACACTTATTAACCTCTTAGAATGTCTAGTTTTCTTTTTGCTGAACTGGATGTGGCTCCAGTAAACCCCTACTCAAAACAAGATCAAAGCAAACGTTTCTTAGAGAAAAGCAACATTTATCCACATGTCATGACACATTATAAAACATCTAATATTGCCACTTAAAATTACATTGGACTCAGATCAATTGATATTCTGTTATTGGTTTTTCCTTACTTTGTTTTGAATTTGTACAGATAAACCATCTTTCATTTCAAAGGTAATGCTGCTGAAAATTTCTAGTACAAAGACACCCACAGGGGTGATAATGGAATGATTGTCCCAGGAATTCTGGCTCCACATGGGTTAAGCATGAGGTCACAGCGCTGTTACTTTGCAACTGGGGAGGTATGAGTCTCTGCTAAGCCTAACTCCATTTTCCCTCTCTGCTAATTCACAGCTCTTACCTGTAAAATTTCCTAATATGCTTCCTGAGAAAGTAGACATTTTTGTTTCCTCATCAAATATTCACCACGTTATAAAAAAGAAAACCTTATTCCTTTTGCACAGAGTGGCCAAACCTTGTATATTGCTACCTATCATTACCAGATTCCAAACAGGCATAGATTAAATGGATTTTATTTGAGACATCTATTTCCCATAATACTGCTATTTCGAAATTGCTGGCTGCTAGGACCTTATACATTAATTTCTGTGCTTTTCCTAAACCCCAGAAAACATCCCATTTTTCTCTCTGCTTTTTAAAGAGTGAAATCATTATACAGCATTACATAGCTTTGTCTGCAATGTCTTTCAAAGACTGTTTTTTCCCCTTAATTTCAAAACAGTGCATTGGAAATGTATGTCCTTTTCATATCATCACCTCTTCATCCTCATTAGAAACCTGCTTTATGGTGGGTATTAAGATCTGTACATTTCTACTGGCCCACCGATGACTTCATTGCTTTCTTACCAGCTGGGGAATCGTGTATGCAAACCATCAGACGGAAAAAGAGTTGTGGGTGGCTGCAGCAGCTGCAGCTGTCTGCCTCCATCCAGCATAAGGAATCCTCAGGATGCCAGCTCTTTGCTCCTAAATCACCTCAAAGGGCTCGTAGGCTTCGGAATGAGCAGCGTCCATATAAATGCGTGTGAGTGCGCGTGCACAAATGTAACGGTTTGATATCACTTTTACCAACAGCCATCCTCTATCCTTTTATTTCCATGCAGTGCCTTGGCTTCCGCCCGAAATGTGCTCTCCGCCCCCCACACCCTCCCCGCATGTGTCCCTCCGGAGGAAGGCCAGGATAGCTACTGCAGGCAGGATTCCCCCTTTTTTCCCCGCAATGACAGGCGAATTCTGGGGCCTTGTCGCCCCCCCCCCCCCCCCCCCTTAACCACCTGGGTCTCAGTCACGAACTCCCCTCCTCCGCCCTCCA
>PVHP010024547.1:6156-26431 GCA_004024765.1 Zapus hudsonius | reverse complement strand
AAAAAAAAAAAAAAAATCAAAGCCAGAGCTGGAGAGTTGAGCCATTAAAGTACTTGTTTGCAAAGCTCAAGGACCATGGTTCGAATCCCCAATACTTACACAAAGCCAGATGCACAGGGTGGCGCATGTGTCTGGAGTTCATTTGCAGTGGCTGGAGGCCCTGGTATACAATATTCACTCTCTCTCTCTCTCTCTCTCTCTCTCTCTCTCTCTCTCTCACACACACACACACACACACACACACGCAATAAAGTATTTTAAAAAATCAGGGCTGGAGAGATGGCTCAGTGGTTAAGCACACACATGCAAATAAATGAACAGTTGTTTTTAATAAAGGAGGAATGATGGGGAAAAGGGGGAGAAGGAACCACAGTGAGATCTCACTAGAATACTTCAAATTAGAAGAACCGACCCAGGCACTGGAATGTTCCTTCCTGATGGGAGGGACGAACAATGTCACGACCAATTTGAAAAAAAAAAAAAAAAGGCTTGGTAGTTTCTTTGTGTGTGTGTTTTTAAATTGTTGTTTTGATTTGAGGTAGGGTCTCATGGTGAAGCCCTGGCTAGCTTGGAAGTCACTATGTGGCTCACAGGCTGGCATTGACAATCCTCCTGTCTCAGTTTCCCCAGTGCTGGGATTAGAGGTGGGAGCCACCACACCCACTTGGCAGTTTCTTACAAAGGTAAACAACATACCTTCATCATCTGATCCTGCAGTTCCACCCCTGGGTGCTTACCCAAGACAAATGATAAACACGGGTGTGCTCACAAAGACTTGTAGATAGAGTCCCCGTCACCACAAAACTTAGGGCACATCTTGAGAGGCCCATACACGCAATCTGCTTTACGTACGGGCCTTTCATGGTGGAATCTTGTCAACAGAGGAGGACATGCAATGCAATGTGGGTGACTTTCAAAACGACTGCTGGAGGCTTGGGAGATGGCTTGGCAGGTCAGAGGGCTTTGTTGCACAAGCCCGAGAACCTGAACTTGATCCAAGCTCCCACGTAAAAGGCAGGGTGTGGCCTCCCACACCTGTAACCCCAGAACAGAGCAGGAGGATCACTGGGGCTCGCTGGTCAGTCAGTGTAAGAGAAAAACATGAAGTTCTAGGTTTCAGTGAGAGACCCTGTCTCAGGGAAATACGATGGAAGAGCAACAGAGGAGAGAGCATGGCACTGATGGACAGTGTAGACGTGTGTACACACATGAGTGCACACACGACTCACACGCAGAATAAAACACTGTGCAAAGGCTGGACACAAGGAGTGCAGGCCGTGTGACCGCTGACAGCAAATTCACACAGAGGGACATCAGAAGGAATCCAACGCTTAGGAACAACCAGGGAGGTGAACCTTGACACACAGCAAAGAAGTTATAAAGATAAGAAATGGGAGGGCTGGAGAAATGGCTCAGCGGTTAAGGCACTTGCCTCCAGTGCCCAAGGCCCTGGGTTCAATTACCCAGTACCCACGTAAGCCAGACCCACAAGGTGGCGGCCCTGGCATACTTTCTCTCTCTCTCTCCTTGGAAATGAATAAAATATATAATAAAAAAAAAGAAATGGGAAGGGGAGGGGCTGGGGAGATGGCTTACAGTTAAAGGCTCTTGCTTGTAAAGCCAGACACAAAAAGGCATTCATTTGTAATATCAAGAGACCCTGGCACACCCATACACGCAGGTAGAGACAGAGAGAGAATGGGCACAATGGTGCCTATTGCCACTGCGAACAAACTCCAGAAGCATGTACCACTTGGCACCTCTAGCTTTATGTGGGCGCTGGCTGTCAGGCTTTTCACCAGTGAACCATCTCTCCAGCCCTAAATAGACTTTTAAAAAGATGGAATGGAGAGGTGGTTCTGTGGTCTCATGCGCTTCCTGCACAAATAGGAGGGCCTAAAACAGCTACAGCTTGACCCCACGTGTAGTTTTTTGAATATGACTCAGGTGTTTTACTAAGGCTTCTAACTTGGGAGGTGCCATGGGGGGAGTGGATCCTGGGGTCCAGCCCTAAGGTATGTTTGGGGGATAGATCTGGTTTCTAGTATTAAGGTATGGAGAGTAGTCTGAGCTCCAGCAGGCCGCTGCTGCTTACTGCCCTAGTGTGCTGGTTGCTTTTGGTGTTTTGCTGGCTGATGATGGTTTCTCTCTGCTTGGATGGTGGAACTTCCCCCTGGATCTGTAAACTGGAAATAAATCCCTTCTTCCCATAAACTGTGCCTGGTTCAGAAGTTCATCCCAGCCACGTGAACCATGTAAACAGCTGTGCGTGGCCAAGTGTGCTTGGAGCCCAGGCCTAAAGGGTAGCAGAGGCCTGAGAAGTGTCAGTGTCCCACAGATTCTGGAATCAATAAAGAGACTCCTCTCAACACAAGACTGGGAGGAAGAGTAATGGAAAGCGACACCCAACGCCGTGCTCCAGCCACTGTGGGCCAGCATCCCCCACCGCACCTCACCTCACCTCACCACACCAGATACACACAAGCAAAAAAGAAAAAGAACTAGAAAGAGGCTGGGGAAAATGGCTCAGGGGTTAAAGGCACTTACTTGCAAAGCCTGCTGACCAGAGTTCAATCTGCCATCACACCCCTTTAAAGCCAGATACAATGTACCCTAAACCTCTGTGATCTAAGCACATTTATGGCACAGGAAGGCAGGAGAATCAAAGCTCATGAGATAGCTTGACAGGTGTTAGTTTGCAGTGGCAAAAGACTGTGTCTCAAAGAAGATTTTTAAAAAAATTATTTATTTGCAAGCAAAGAAAGACAGATAAAATGAGAATGGGCACACCAGGGCCTCTAGCCACCGCAAACAAACTCCAGATGCATGAGCCACTTTGCGCATCTGGCTCTACGTGGGTACTGGGGACTCGAACCAGGGTTGTTATACTTCTCAGGCAAGTGCTTTAACCACTAAGCCATCTTTCCAGCCCCCCAAAGAAGGTTTAAGATGAGCACAGACACCTGGAGGCTGTCCTCTGCCTTCCACACATGTACCCCGGCTCATGCATGTTCCCCCCAATGAAATAATAAAGAAGTGGGAAGACATCCCATGTTCGTGGGCTGGAGCACCTGCCATGCCCGAGGCTTTGGGTGATGGTGTAGGGACACTCCTGAATGATGGGACCAACCGGTGTCTAGACAGCGGTGATAATGACACAGTGGTGCCTCTCTTTACAATACGTCCAGCAATAAGCCTATGGGATAGATGTTCCACACTGTATATAAAGGATAGCTAAGCGCATGATAAACAAAAGAAGAAAACTGGCCTGACTCGAGAACGCACGGTTCCTACCTCCACTTAAGACCGTTACCAGGGGCAGGTGTCTCCAAAACCTCGGGGCCTTTGCACTTGCTGCCACCGTCCTGCTGAAATGCACCCTCATCTCCTTTGGGTCTGGGCTCAAATGCCATCTTTCTTTCTTTTTTCAATTTTTATTATTTGTAAGGGGAGGGAGAGTGTGTGGATGTGAATGGATGTGCCAGGGCCTCCAGATGCTGTAAACAAACTCCAGATGCATGCACCACTCTGTGCATCTGGCTTTATATGGGCACTGGGGAATCGAACCTTGGTCATTAAGCCTTATAGGCAAGCGCCTTAACTGTTGAGCCATCTGTCCAGCCCACAAGGTGCTTAACAACTCTCCCTTAATAACTAGCCCAATAGCTGTCTCCACTCTCTTTTCTTCTTTTTCTGTTTTTTTTTTTTTGGGGGGGGTATATAAGGGTAGTGTGTGGGTGTTCACGTGTGTGCAGGTGCATGTGGAAGCCCAAGGATAGATGTCAGGTGTCTTTTCCAACTGTTTCCACCTACTTAAAAATTATTTTTATTTACTTATTTGCAAGCAGAGATAGGGAGAGGAGTGAAAGACAGAGAGAATGGGTATGCCAGGTAAATGAACTCCAGATGCATGCATCACCTTCTGCATGAGCACAAGATGTGTTTGGGCACTGGGGAATTGAACCTAGGTGGTTATGCTTTGTAGGCAGGTGCCTTAACCGCTGAGCCATCTCTCCAGCCCTCCACCTTATTTTCTGAGATAGACTCTGGCTAGTCAGTAAGTCCTAGAGATCCTCGACCTCCTTCCTAAGTGCTGGAATTGCCAGCGCGTACCGCCACACCTGGGTCCTGAGGATTGAACAGAGCAAGCGCTTTACCCACTAAGCCATCCTCCCGGTTTCCTCTTTGCTTTTTCTACATAGCATTTGGGGCGCAGGCTGGCAGGTACTGTCGTGGGTCTTTCCATCCCGCAAGGCAGGGGTCTCCGTCTTTTCCTGTCACATCCCCACTCCTGAAACAATGCCAGGCACCCAAGAGACACTCGGTAAGTACGCAAAGAGGTTTACTCCTATTTCTCCCATTCTTAGGTGCTGTAATGGATTAAATATGAACCCCCCCCCACACACACACACAGGCTCAGGTGCTTGGACACGTGGTGCCCAGCAGGTGGTGCTGTTTTGGAGGCGGTGGAACCTTGAGGGACCTCACTGATGATGGGTGGGCCTGGAGGGTCAGTCTGGCCCCACTTCCTGAACGGTCTCCTGTCCCACCAGGATGTGAGGAGGGAAGGAGGTCCAGCTGCACAATCCCTCCAACATGGAGCTCTCTGCCATCACGCCTGCCACCAAGAGGGAGTGCAAAATAAATAAATCCTTCCTCCCTTGAGTTGCTTTTGTCGGGCATTCTATTACAGTGCCAGGAACAATAAGGAATACAGGGGTGACTGGCAGAGATGTTCAACAATGTCCAGATGAAGGGCTGGAACAGACCTGTTGACTACTCTGTGAACGAACAGAGGACCGGAGGTGGGCAGGCACTTGTCACACAGCAAGCAAGCAATCAGGGGGACAGTGATCCCTGAAGGGGACTCTGACATGCCAACCGCTGTCATTCCTAATGACAACACCGCGGAGGGCTTGCACTGCAGACCCGGGGAGCCTGTGCTTCTCTCCCTGACCAACAAGGCGGGGGGGGGGCAGGTAGAAATCTAAGTGCAGGAAAACTACTTGGTCAAGAAGAAGGAGGAGGGCTGGAGAGATGACTTAGAGGTTAAGACTTTGCCTGCAAAGCAGAAGGACCCGAGTTCGATTCCCCAGGACCCACGTAAAACCAGCTGCACAAGGTTGCACATGTGTCTGGAGTTCGTTTGCAGGGGATGGAAGCCCTGGCATGCCCATTCTCTCTCACTCACTTTCAAATAAATAAATAAATAAATATTAAAAAAAATAAATAAGGAAGAGGCTGAGAGTCTAGTGAGTGCCCAGGGAACAAATGAATGACACAGTAGACAAACAGGCTGTATATATACGTCCAGTCTGGAAGCACAGACCAGAACTGAAGATGAAGGCAACACGCCCTGTCATGAGCCGCCAGGGAAATGCAAGCCAATGCTGTCCTGAGAGACTACCTACGGGTATGATCAGAAACGCAGAGAACTGGGTTGAGGAGGTGGCTCACCAGTTAGATGCTTGCTTGCCAGAGGCAGGAGAGGCACCATGAGTTCGAGGCCACCCTGAGACTACATAGTGAATTCCAGGTCAGCCTGGGCTAGAGCGAGACCTTACCTCGAAAAAAAAAAAAAATTGCTTGCTTGCAAAGCCTGTTGGCCCAGGTCCAATTCCCTAGCCACCCACACAAAGCCAGATAGGTCTCTGCAGTGGCAAGAGACCCCGGCACTCTTGTGCACACACACACGCACGCACGCACACACACACGCACGCACACACACACACACACACACACACACACACACACACACACACACACACACTAAATGTTTTAAACACAAAGAAAACAGCCTCATGCATTGCCCCCGCAAGGGAAATGAAGCAGAGACCAGAATGAAATGAGAAATATTATTGCAAAATAGGTAGGGGAGAAGTATGGGGCTGGAGAGATGACTCAGTGGTTAAAGGTGCTTGCTTGCAAAGCCTAATGGCCCTGGCTCAATTTCCCAGTACCCATGTAAAGCCAGATGCACAAAGCGATGTATGTCTCGAGTTCATTCTGGTGTGCCCACACATTTCTCTCTCTACCCCTGCAACTAAATAAAAATTGGGTACAGCTGGGCATGGCTTTAATTCCAGCACTAGGATGATTGAGGTAAGAGGATCACCGTGAGTTCGAGACTAGCCTGAGACTACAGAGTGAGTTGCAGGCCAACCTGAGCTACAGTGAGACCCTGTTTTGTTTTGTTTTTTTCAAGGTGGGGGAAAGTGTCCTAGACCAAGCAAAACTGTGTGTGCAAAGGCCGGAGTGCAGGCGGATTCCCTGAGGGCTCCAGAAACAAGCAAGTCATTGTGAAGGGGACAGAGGGCGTGGGAATGACATCAAGAGGCAGTGTGGGCGGCGGGCTGTGGGCTGAGCCCATCGCAAGAAGAGTGGACTGTGTTCTGTGTTCGGCCTCCAGCGCTGCCTCGGTGTCTCCACCTGGAAGGGGAAGGGGCCTCCAGCACCCAGACTGTCCCATTGTTTAAATGTTCTGTGGCCACTTCTGCTCTTCAAACAGCAAGTGCAACATTGTGGGCTAATGAAATGAAGGTGCTGGGCCTTACCCATCATCTAAATAAATGCAAGAATGGAAAAAATAGAAACTTGTATCGCCTTTTCTGTTTTGTTTTTCAAGGTTAGGGTCTCCCTGTAACCCAGGCTGACCTGGAATTCACTAGGTAGTCTCGGGCTGGCTTCAAATTCACAGAAATCTTCCTACCTCTGCCTCCCTGCGGGCTGGGATTAAAGGTGTGATGAGCCACCATGCTCATCTGAAAAACTGCATTTCTGAAGGACTCAAAAGTCCTACGGCTAGGTGAGGTGTGAGAGAGAAAACACCCTCAGCCATGGCATAACACCCTTCTTTTTTATTTTTATTTATTTGCAAGCAGAGACAAGAAAGAGAATGGGCGTGCCTCCATCTGTGGATGACATGGGCTCTGGGGAATGGAACCTGGGTCACCAGATTCTGCAGGCAGGCGCTTTAGCGGCTGAGCCATCTCTTCGGCACCCCCTTTTGTTTTGAAACAGGGTCTCATGTAGCCCAGGCTGGCCTGGAACTCACTGTTAGCCGAGGATGACCTTGACTTCCTGATCTCACCCCCTCCACCTGTCCAGAGCTGAGATGACAGGCATGCACACTATAGTTGACCAAAATACATGTTTTATAAGGATTGCCTGTCAAAATGTCCACAAAGCAACCAATCTTTTGTCTCCACCCCCCACCCAGAACTAGTCTCTCCCCGCCACTGCAATGACCAGGTGGTAAGTTTAATGCAGTTCACAAAAACCACTGTACACCAATGGACTACATTTCCCAGCATCCACTGCAGCCAGGACAGTCACAGGGCTGCCTTCTAAGAGGCTCCTAGACTTTTCTAAGCAGCAGCCTGCCACTCTTGAAGCTCTCTCTTCGCCTACAGGGGAGGTCACTGATCTAGGGGGGGAAGAGAGGAAGAAGAGGAGCAGGCACCCCCAGCAACACCCACACTGGTCTACAACACAGGCTGTGCCACTGAGCCCCAAGGGCCCTTGTTACAGTAACTGAGCTGGGACCGCTAAGGACAGCGAGACAAGTGGTCACAGGGCTGTTCTGTGCAGCCTGCAGGAGAGCACCTGGCCACACCCAAGGCCACATGGGAGTGGGATTTTGAAAAGAAACCTAATAGATATTATGATTTATATTTGTAAATCAACAGTAAGAGCCCCACATAATCACAGCCATAAAGGAGGCACCAGGTTGTCACTATGTAGCCCAGTCTGGCCTAGAACTGGTGATCCTCCTGCCTCAGCTTCCTCAGTACTGAGATCACAGTGATACATACATAACGCACACACACACATATGTATATATATACACATACACACACATATATATATATACATGTATATATGCAGAGAGAGAGAGAGAGAGAGAGAGAGAGAGAGAGAGAGAGAGAGAGAGAACAGGCACACCAGGGCCTCCAGTCACTGCAGTCTCCATATACACACATCATTGTGCATCTGGCTTTATACAGGTACTAGGGAATTGAACCCAGATCACTAGGCTTTGCAGGCAAGTGCCTTAGCGGCTAAGCCATCTCTCCAGCCTAACTCTGGCCCTGCACCCCCACAGATAATGACAATACTGCACACCAAAGGTTACCTATACATGGTAGGTACATATATCACTGAATTACAAAACGGCTCCTTCCCCACCTTTTATAGAGCAGACTGTGAGGATGGAGAAGGGATGTAGTCATGCACTGGCCCACCCAGCCAGCAGAAGCTGGAACAGCCCAGGTTCTGAAGCCTGGGGCCTTTCTTCGTCTTTCCCTAACACCCTCTTTCCACTGCCGAGTTCCCTCATCCGTCAGCTTCCACACACTCGGCAGTTAAGTCCCCAGGCACATGTGGCCGGCTCTGTTCTAGGAGCTGAGGGCACAGCTGGGAACACAACCAAGGTCCCTGCTCACTCACATAGGGCTTGCATTTGTGTGTGCGTGTATGTTGTTCCTTGGGCGCCATCACCTTTGAGACAGGATCTCTCACTGGCCTGGAGCTTGACTGAAGGCCAGCAAGCCCCAGGGATCCTCCTGTCTCCAAGTCCCCAGCGCTAGGATTACAAGCATGTATTACAACACTGATCCTTTTTACGTGGGTTCTGGGGATTGAACTCAGGTCCTCACGCTTGCACAGGGTGACAGTTAATCTCTTGAGGGGGTGCTGAATGAGGGAAACAGATCTCTGGGAATGTCTGTGAGAGACTGTCTATATTAACTGAGGCAGGAGGACCTACCCAAACTCTAGGGGAGGGCACCATTCAATGGGCTGGGGTCCTAGACTGCATCAAATGAAGAGATGGTTTAGCAGTAATAGTCACCTCTGTTTCCTCCCTGGGGGCTGAAGATGACCAGCTGCCTCAGGCTCTGACTGACATGTCATCCCACCATGGTGGGCTGTAACCTTAACTGTAAACTGATATAAACCTTTCCTTTTCTAAACCATTCCTTGTTTAATATAGTCAGGTATTTTGTTGCAGCAATGAGAAAGTAACTAATACACAGGGTAAGTACTTTACCTATGGAGCCATCTCTCCAGCCCCAATGTTTACAGAGTAGATACAGAAAACGTGGTGCACACCTTTAATCCCAGCACTTGGGAAGCAGAGGTAGAAGGATTGCTGTGAGTTCGAGGCTACTCAGACTACATAGTGAATTCCAGGTCAGCCTGGGCTAAAGGGAAACCCTATCTTGAATACCCAAAAGCCAAAAACCAAAACCAAAACAAACAGGAGGTGGAGAGATGGCTCAGTGATTAAAGCACTTGCCTACAGAGCCTAATGACTCAGGTTCCATTCCCCAGTACCCACATAAAGCCAGATGTGCACAGTGGCATACATCTGGAGCTCATTTGCAGTGGCTGGAGGCCCTGAGACACCCATTTTCTTTCTCTCTCTCTCTCTCTCTCTCTCTCTCTCTCTCTCTCTGCTTGCAAATAAATAAATTTTTTAAAAAATATTTTATTTATTTGAGAGGGGGGGGGAGAGGGAGGGAGAGAGAATGGGCACAACAGGGCCTCCAGCCACTGCAAATGAACTGCAGACACATGCGCCCTCTTGTGCATCTGGCTTTGCATGGGCACTGGGGAATCGAACTCAGGTCTTTCTGCATTGCAGGCAAACGCCTTAACCGCTAAGTCATCTCTTTAGCCAAATAAATAATTTTAAAAAACAAACAGAATACTAGAGCATATTTAATTTACATGTATTTGATCCTCACATCTATTGACTAAAAATGCAATAGATATTATGATTTATATTTGTAAATTCAACACAAAATGACGTGTTGAGATCACACGCATTGAGATCACAAATATTTGTATGATTTGTAATAATGATAAACACAGTTCTATGAAAATAATCAATGTAAATGTAGAAAAGGTGGTGTGTTGGAAATTGTTCAGTGCCAAGAAGGAAAGGTGTGGTGATGCACACCGATGATCCCAGAGCTTGGAAACTAGAGGTAGGAGGATCAACAGTTCAAAGCCAGCCTGTATATAAGACTGTCTCAAGAAAACACACAAGCCGGGCGTGGTGGCACACTCCTTTAATCCCAGCACTCGGGAGGCAGAGGTAGGAGGATCGCCATGAGTTCAAGGCCACCCTGAGACTACATAGTGAATTCCAGGTCAGGCTAGAGTGAGACCCCACCTCAAAAAACCAAAAAAAAAAAAAAAAAAAAAGAAAGAAAAGAAAACACATAAGAAAGAAAAAGCAGCCAGAGTTTAAATATGGTGAGAAGCCAGGCATGGTGGTGCATGCCTATAATCTACAGCACTAGAGAGGCTGAGGCAGGAGGACTGCCAGGAGTTTGAGACAAGCCTGGACTATACAGTGAGCACCAGGCCAACCTGGAATAAATAAATAAATAGCCAAGCGTGGTGGAGCACACCTGTAATCCCAGCACACTCGGGAGGCAGAGGTAGGAGGATTGCCATGAGTTTGGGGACAGCCTGAAACTACATACTGAATTCCAGGTAAGTCTGGGTTACAGCGAGACCCTACCTTGAAAAATATTAACACAAAACATAAAGCAAAACAAAACAAAAAAACCCAAACCTGAGTCTAGCGAGGCCCAAGGAGTCGAGAAGTAAATACAGTAAGATGGCACTGGTCGGTGCCAAGCAATGCGTGTAACACACAACCTGGGGCATACGGAGGACAAACCAGGGTTCCTTCTCTACAACTGTGCCATCCTTTACCCACCCCTAAGGTAGCTGGCATGGTAGTGTACTCCTGGAACCTCAGCACTTGGAAGGATGGGGATTGTGAGTCTGAAGCCAGCTTGGGGATACACACACACACACACACACACACACACACACACACACACACACAGTGAGACCCTGTCTCAAAAAAAGTAAATAATAAAAGACTTCCAGGTGACCTGTGTCCCTTGAATGTCCCTAGAAAGGCAGGCAGAGTTTTTCAGATTGCCCAAGGAGTTATTGCATGTGTATCAATGTATCAAACATGAGGATGTGGGCTGGGGAGATGGCTCAGTGGTTAAAGGCGCTTGCCTGCAAAGCCCGACAGTCCAGGCTTGAGTCCCCAGTGTCCATGTAAAGCCAGATACACAAAGTGTTGCATGTATCTGGAATTTTTTTTGCAGTGGCAAGAGGCCCTGGGCTGCCTATTCTCCCTTTGCTTGAAATAAATAAATATAATTTTTTTAAAAATGAGGATTTACAGCCAGATGTATGAATATTCACAGAGAAGTCAATCAAAAGAGTATAAATAGCCTGGCTTTGGGTCAGGTCTTGTAGCCTGATGAGTCACTGCTGGTGACCTGCCATCATCACCACTGCCTCTGCTCCTGGGGACTCGATGGGTGTTACATTCCCTGGCTGTTGACACAGGGAAAGAGCCATTGCTCCTTAAGACCTGGAGGCCTCAGAGACCTGAAACAAGTTCTGGCTGAGATAAAATCTTTGTGTTCTCTCTCCTGTCTCTCTTCGTGTGAGTCTGTGAGTCCTGCCTCCCTTCCTTCCTTTGCTCTCTCAGACAAGGTCTCACTCTGCAGCCCAGGCTGGGCAGGCTGTCCTAACTCTTATGGTCATATTCCTATGTCAGCCATCCAAGTGCTGGGATTATAGGCAGGGGCCATCATGCCTGGCTGGAATTCTTTCCTGCCTCTCCTTTATCAGCCCTCTGAAACCCAGTCTTTTTTCGAAGATCACACACGGGACCCAGTGTTATCAAGCAGCCAGACCGAGCCTGATGTGTGCCAGCGTCCCCAAAGTCTAGCATAGGCCTGGCACCAAACGGCCACTCAAAAACTCTGGCTGCGTGCGCAGGGGTGAAAACAGGGAGGCCTTTCTGGAATGCAATTTGGCAGGCCTTCCTAAATCTAAATGCATGCTTCTCTTTGCCTTGGCTATTGCTCACCCAGGAAATCTGCCCAGTGGAAACACTCTTGCCTAAGGGATCCAAGGTGCGGATATGAAAATGTCAGGTTGGGTCACTCTGGGCTCCAAGCCCCCCACAGCATCCAGCTCCTCAGACTCACTGCCAAGTTCTGGCCAAAGAGACAGAATGAAACTGAAGAGTAACAAAGAGGCAGCACTCATCACACAAAGCTGAGAATGGCTGGGTGTGGTGGCCCATGCCTTTAATCCCAGCACTTGGGAGGCAGAGGTAGAAGCATCATGAGTTCAAGTCCAGCCTGTGAGGGGCTGGGGGGTGTGGCTCAGCGGTAGATCACTTGTCTAGAACCCACAGTGAGGGGCTGGGGGTGTGGATCAGTGGTAGAGCACTTGTCTAGAACCCACAGTGAGGGGCTGGGGCGTGGCTCGAGGTAGAGCACTTGTCTAGAATCTACAGTGAGGGGCTGGGGAGTTGTAGCTCACACCTTCAATTTCAGCACTTGAAAGGTGGAGGTAAGAAAACGGCAAACTCATGGCTAGCCTGGTTTACACAATAAGAGCCTGTCTCAAACTGCCAAACAAAACAGCAAAATAATTAACCTAAGAGCTAGCTACTTAAGACATAGCAAATGAAGGGACGGCAAGGAATTGGACAAATCCTTATAACCCACGTTAACAACACTGTTCCCAACAGCCAAAGGGTATACCCAACCCAAGTGTCCATCAATGAGCAGAGAAGCCAAACATGACCTATCCCTTCCAGGGAATATTATTCAGCCATAAAGGGAGGTAATTTAGGGCTGGAGAGATGGCTTACTGGTTAAGGCATTTGCCTGCAAAGTAGAAGGACTGAAATTTGATTCCCTAGTATCCACATAAAGCCAGATGCACAAAATGGATCTGGAGTTTGTCTGTAGCAGCCGGAGGACCTAGAGTACCCATTCTCTCTGTCTCTCTGCTTGCAAATAAATACAAAAAAAATTTTTTTTTTGTTTTAAAGGGAGGTAATTCTAATACAGGTTATAGCCGGGCGTGGTGGTGCACGCCTTTAATCCCAGCACTCGGGAGGCAGAAGTAGGAGGATCACTGTGAGTTCGAAGCCACCCTGAGACTACATAGTGAATTCCAGGTCAGCCTGGGCTAGAGCGAGACCCTACCTCGAAAAACCAAAAAAAAAAAAAAAAAACCAACCAAACAAACAAAAAAACCAGGTTATAGCATGGGTGAACCTCAATGACATCATGCCACATGAAATCAGCCAGAAACAAAAACATCCATACTGTGTGGTCCCATTGGTCTAGTGACTAGGCCCCGTGTTTCCTAGGTACAGACACTCTGGAATGTGGAAGATGCTCTAGGAATGACAGTGGTGATGGTCATCTGACCTTGAATGCCACTGAGGTTCTTAGACTTGTTTCCATGGACCATAGTTAATCCGGACCCACCCTCAGGTTGGCAAACCCTAAAGCTATTCGTGCCAAGATCTTCAGCCTTGACACCGAATACTTCCATTGTATTACACTTGCAGAACTCTGGTTTTTTCTATTTTAATTGGTTAGGTTTTTTCCTTTTCTTTTTTAAGACAGGGTCTCATATAGCTGGAGGAGCCAGGAGCGCAGGAGGAAGTCACCCCAGGCCAAGCCCAGCCCAGACAGATGTAGGGAGGGACAGGACCTGCTGGGTGTGAGAGAAAGTAGAGAAAGCAGGTGAAAGGGCAGAAGATAAGGTTGGGGGAGGAGCCAGGTCCCAAATCAGTGACTACCTCGGCCTGCCCAAGCATTCATCTTCTTTTTGAGACAGGGTCATGCATGAGGGCTGGCCTCCAACTAATGATGTAGCCAAAGCTGACCTTGAACTCGTGATCCTTTGGCTTCCGTCTGCCAAGTGCTGGGATCACAGGCTTGTGCCACCACCTTCAACCCATCTCCCCTTCTTCAGGACTCTGACCAGTGGTGCAGGCTGGTTCCTCCCTTCCCCCACCTGGCCCAGGAACTCGGCTTCAAGAACACCTGCAGCCCAACCTGGGAGGCCTGCTTTCAGTCCATTTAGGTCAAGGCCTTTCTGGAAACTCCCCACTTTGCTCCTGGGGTGAGTGACCCTGACCTCTGCCTGAGTACTTCTCCTCTCCCGGCAGGTGCACAGCCCCATGAGGACCCTCCAAGGGCAATGGCCCCATGGGAGATGTTCATTGGGTGTATCCACTTGTCTCCTCACCCCTGCTTCCTTCCACCAGCTTAGAAGCCTGAGCTATCTTCTGAGGGGAGAGCTCCCCATAGGCAACTCCACCCCACTCTGCTCTAACCTGTGACCTTGGCCCATGCTAGTCTTGAACTCTTGCTCCCTCCTCATCCACAGAACCCCTGCACTCGGTGATGGGTTCTACTGTCTCCAGGCCCTTGGGAAGCTGCCAGTGGCCTTGAACTAAACACCTCAGGCTTTGGGTGACTTCTCTTTGCTGGCCAAGTTCCTGCCAGACTGCCCCTCCATACCCAGAGGGAAGCCTGCTACCCACCGGAGCTGGCAGGGCCGGCCAAGCTAAAATACCAATCCGTGGTGTTTATGGTCCCTGTCCACAAGACAGAGCTGGGAGGGGGATAGGCACAGGCCATCAGCTAGGCAGAAGGACACCTTATTATGAGTCAGAATTAACCAGAAGGAACAAATCTCAGTTCAGGCAGCAGCTGGGCATGGGGTCTTGGGTAAGTCATTCTCTGCCATGGGAAGATGGCCAGAGGTAACCTGGGGACCCATCCTAAGAATTGTTCAACTGTGTGGTTTTTTTTCTTGTTTGTTTATTTGTTTTGTTTTCCCCAGTATTTCAGATGAACCCAGGGCCTAGTGCATGCTGAGAAAGTGCTGGACTACAGAGCTAGGCCCCCTGGCCTCCAGGGGAGAATTGTAAGTGAACTATGGTATCTTGTCCCTTGGAAGGCCTGGGAGAGAAGCAACAAGCAAGTATCAAAACAGTGAGTACAGGCCGGGGCGTGGTGGCTGGGGAGGCAGAGGTAGGAGGATCACTGTGAGTTCGAGGCCAGCCTGGGACTACATAATGAATTCCAGGTCAGCCTGGGCTAGAGGGAGACCCTACCTCGAAAAAATATAAAATAAAAAACCAAACCAAACCAACCAAACAAACAAACAAAAGAATATAGGGCTGGAAAGGTGGTTTGGTGGTTAGAGGCACCTGCTTGCAAAGTCTGATGGCCTGGGTTCAGTTCTCCAGTATCCATGTAAAGCCAGATGCACAAAGTGGCATTTGCCCCTGGAATTCATTTACAGTGGCCAGACACACTCATATACCGCCTCTCCTTGTACATTATTTATATAAAAAAGGTGAGTCTAGCCAGGCGTGGTGGTGTACGCCTTTGATCCCAGCACTCAAGGTAGGAAACTCGCCGTGAGTTCAAAGCCACCCTGGGACTACATAGTGAATTCCAGGTCAACCTGGGCCAGAGGGAGGCCCTACCTCAAAAAACAAAAAATTAATAATTAAAATACATAAAGAGGACCGAGGAGATGGCTCAGTGGTTAAAGGCACTGCTTGCAAAGCCTGTTGGCCTAGGTTCGATTCCCCAGTACCCACGTAAAGCCAGATGCACAAAGTGCACACGTGTCTGGAGTTCGTTGGCAGCGGCCATTCTTAGCCATTCTTAGCACTGGAGACAAGCCATCCTTCATGCATCCAATAAGCAACCAGAAAGCACAGAAGAAGCACCAAGCTTGTGCCGTGGGAATGCAGCTGCCTTTGTACCCTTCTGAAGTCCATTGTCTAGGGAGGCCGCTGGGCTGGAAGACCAGCTCTGAGGGAAAGCCACTACTAATCCACAAAGGGCCACTGAGGGCTGGCAGGGAACAGGAAGCCCCTCCCTAGATGAGAGAGTCGCAGAGCTGAGAAAGGCTGGGGGGGGGGTGGCAGGATGGTGAGATGAAGCCAAGAGAAGGGTGGGGGCAGGAACAAGAAGGATTTTACAGAGACCACACATGGAGGGTCTGCAAAGAACTATCTAGACTCAGTGAACGTGGCCTGGTGGCACCTATTTATAATCTCAGCACTGGGAAGCGAATCAAGATGATCAGGAGTTCAAGGTCATCTATAGCTATACAGGGAGTATGAGGCCAACGTAGGCTGTATGAGATCCTGTCTTAAACAAACAACAAAAATAACCTGATGAAGCCGGGCGTGGTGGCGCATGCCTTTAATCCCAGCACTCGGGAGGCAGAGGTAGGAGGATCGCCATGAGTTCAAGGCCACCCTGAGACTACATAGTGAATTCCAGGTCAGCCTGGGCTACACCAAGACCCTACCTCAAAAAAAAATAAATTAATTAAAAAAAAATAACCTGATGAACAGTACATGGCACTCCACACCTCTGAAGTCCCGTGGCTCATAGGGCCGTAGTGACAGCCACATAGAGCCTTGGCAGCTCTATGTGAGGGTGTTGGCTGGGTTGGGTCCCAAGAGAACTTTGGGGTGGGGATGGTAACGTGCTGAGTCTTGACCAGGTGTGACTTACACACAGGCGCTCATGCTGGTCAAGACTTGTTAGAAGGCGAGGGTGGACCATGTGCATTTTATTGTATGTAAATTACACCCGAGTGGGAAGAGAGGAAAGGAAGGAAATATATAGCAGTGCCCTCCCCCCTTACCTAAGTAGGAGATAGCCCCGGCCCTCCAGTGGATGCCTGAAAACTCAGACAGATCCACACACAGGAAGTGACTCCTATTCCTATAGACACGAAGGGTTACTAGGGGCTAGAAGTTGTAAGTCAGGTACAGTAAGAGGCTAGTAGCAATAACAAAATAGAACGATTATAATAACATACTGCCACAGAAATGTGAATGTTACTTCTCTCAAAATGTGGCCTTTTTTTTTTTCATGAGGGCGCACATTTGTGTGGGTGTTATAGTCAACTACAAACCCCTGGGATGAACCTCCAAACCAGGCGCAGTTATGGGACGAAGGGATTTATTGAAGTTACAGATCAAGGAGAAGTTCCATAATGGCGAAAGAGGCTGGCCCCCTTTCATAGGTCCAAGGAGAGAGAGAAGCCATCACCAACCACACACACACAAAAAAAAAAACAAACAAACAAACAAACAAAAAAAAACAGGCAGGGGTGGGGAGAGGGAGGAAGATAAGAGCTTCCTTTACTGTCCCTACTGAGAGGACCACCTTCCCCTCCTGGGAAAGGGCTCACTCTGGAGGAGGGACCCTCCGCCTTTAGTTAATCTTCCTCAGAGTAACCTCAGAGACCCACCCAAGATTATTAAACAGGTCAAGTTGACAACAAAGCTTAACCGTCACAGTGGGTTTACACGCACACATGTATACACATGCATGTGGAAGCCAGGGATCAACATGGGGTCTTGTTCAGTCACTCTCCACCTCGTTTTGTTTTTTTTGTTTGTTTGTTTGTTTGACATAGGGTTTGTCATTGACCTAGAGCTCACTGATTAGGCTAGACTAGGTAAATAGCAAGCCCAAGGGATCCTTTTGTCTCCACCTCCCTCCCCAGACTGGGATCACAGGAGCATACCACCAGGCCAGACATTTACATGAAAGCCAGGGATCCAACTATCTGGTGCAACAAGCGTTTTACCAACGGAGCCATCTTCCAGCATCCTTGAATTTTAATTATTTTTGGTGTTGTTTGGTTTTTTTTTTTTTTTTTTTGAGGCAGGGTCTTATGTATCCCAAGTTGACCCTGAACTGCGTTGACTTCCCCAGTGCTGGGATTATTCTGAGATGGCTCTTACTCCGCAGCCAAGGCTGGCCTGAAACTTCTGAACCTTGCCTTATCTTCTTGAGTACCAGGATGACAGGTGGGTATCACCACGCCCTGTGTTTATTGAACTGTAATCCCACTTCTTATTGCCCACAGGTAGTCGAAATGGTGGGAAGAAAAACAGAGGAATACATACATGTACATGAAGCTTTCTGTGAAAAGGAAAAGTGGACACTGGGGAACGAGAAGGCACACATGAGGGAGGCAGACCCTGTACAACCACCACTTGTTAAGCAGAGGGAAGTCACAGAGAGGCTCAAGGCCTGCCGACTCACCAAGGGAAGTCTCCTTCCCCCAGCTGGGGCATTTTAGGTGTCATGTGTGCCCATGGAGAGAGAGGCAGGAGGGAGATTACAGTCCAGCAAAGTGACAAGGCCGTGGAGATCCATCTGCCTGGCATCACAAAGGACCCATCCCCTGGAAAGGTGGCTCCAGTGAGTGTCATCTGTGGGCATCCTGGCACACTGGGCTGTCTTCTACCACCAGGCCAGGGAGTCCCCCACCCCCACTCCATCTGTCTAGGGTCCCAGGGGGTGATTTACAAGGAACCCACAGCCTCAGACAAGCATCCTGGCTCACTGGGTCCCCAAGTCTGCTCAGGAACATGACAAGCTATGGGAGGGTCACTCAGAAGTCACTGGCCCCCTCCCCCTCTCCAAGAAGAGGAAGTACTTCCAAGGGACAGCAGGAGGAACAGAGCAGGCAAGGGAGGGGACAGAGTAAACACAGTAAGGGGACAAAAAGCAGCTGAGCCTGGCTAGGAGTAGGTGATTTCTGGGTATCACCCTTTTCTCTGACCCCATCAAATCCTAGAAAGAGTCTCTCTGAGCCGGGCGTGGTGGCGCACGCCTTTAATCCCAGCACTCGAGAGGCAGAGGTAGGAGAATTACTGTGAGTTCGAGGCCAGTCTGAGACTCCAGTGAATTCCAGGTCAGCCTGAGCTAGAGTGAGACCTTATCTCAAAAAACCAAAAGAAAAACAAACAAAAGAGTCTCTCTGTCCCCACTCTCAGGAACAGACAAAGGCTATGACCAATGACACTAATGCGTAGAGCTGGCTTTCAGCCAGACACTTGAAGGGCAGATACTTTTCCACGAGAGACCTTATTTAATGACAGATTCTGGAATGAACAAGGCTTTTTACTCTTCTGCTTCAGGGTCTCTGGGGGAGGGGGAAGGGCTCAGGGAAAGGGCCAGCCCTCCCAAGGGGTTAGTAGGTGACAAGAGGCAGAGCCAGGTCTGAAACCCAGGAAGCTGAACCAGGAAACTTTACATTGTCACATCGGCTGCTGCCAGCCCCCCTTCTCTCCCACTCCCCCTTCAAAGGGACAATTTCTTTCTTTCATTCCTTTCATTCTTTTCCTTCCTTCCTTCCTTCCTTATCCTCTCTCTCTCTCTCTCTCTCTCTCTCTCTCTCTCTCTCTCTCTCTCTCTGGCTTTTTTGCATTGTTGGTTGGTTTTGTTTTTTTTTTCAAGTCAGGATCTCACTCTAGCCCAGACTGACCTGAAACTCATAGTGATCCTTCCACTTCAGTGTCCCAAGTGCTGGGATTAAAGGCATACACCACCTAGCCTGGAATTTTTTTTTTCCCCCTTGAGGCAGGGTCTCATTCTAAAACTCAATTCTGTAGCCCCAGGTTGGTCTTGAACTCACAGTGATCCTCCTACCACAGTCTGGGATTATAGGCATGATCCACACTACACCTGGCTCTATTTATTTGTGTGTGTGTGTGTGTGTGTGTGTGTGTTGCTAGGGATAAAACCCATGACCCAGCATTTGGCTCTACCATTGAGTCACAACCCAAGCCCTCTTAACATTTTAAAAAAATGTTTGAGAGAGAAAGAGGCAAATATATAGAGAGAATGGGTGCACCAGGGCCTCCAGCCACTGCAAACGAACTCCAGACACATGTGCCACCTTGTGTATTTGGCTTTAAGTGGGTCCTGGGGAATGGAACCCAGGTCCTTCTGATTCTGCTTTGTAGGCAAACAACAAAGAAACGCCTTAACTGCTGAGCCATCTCTCCAGCCCTCTTTGAACATTTTTTCTTTTGAGACAGGTTCTCACTAAATTGTCCAAGCAGACCTTGATTTCAGGATCCTCCTGCCTCAGCCTCTGGAGTAGCCAGATGACAGGGCTGTACCATACTGGGGGCAGTTTGCACACAGAACATCAGAACCGGAACCCCATGCTGCATGCACCCAGGTGTGAATCCCCAAGCCTGTGCAGTCAGAAACAGCTCCATGCAGTGAGACCCGGTGCAGCCAAAACAGGGAACATAGAGGGACAACGAGGCCAAAACTGCATCTTGCTACTGCAGTTTCTTCAGCTCTGAAATGGGCCCAGCACCGCCTCCCTCACAGAAAGAACAGCCTGGATCCCAGAAATATCACCACTGATAACAACCAGGACGATATGATAGAATGGCAGCGTAAATTCTCCAACAAAATGGCTCTGTGGTTAAAATCACTCGCTTCCAAAGCCTACCAGTCTAGGTTCAATTCCAGAGAGGTATTTGTTTGATGCTGCGGCTTACACACACACACACACACACACACACACACACACACACACACAAATAATAATAATAATA